>JAXDDW010000116.1:555000-602500 GCA_034670385.1 Hoplostethus mediterraneus | reverse complement strand
CCTGATCACACTGATCACTTTTACTGAGAACGTTACTGGATGATCTACAGACACACCACAACAACCTGGTTCAGACAGTCAACTGGTTCTAGCTGGTTCAGATAGATTTAGACTTTATTTATACACAGGCAGACTCCAGTGAACCTCCATGATGGTTGCTTGAGATTTTCGAACACAACTGCAAAGCCTCTATTATTTCCTTTTCTACCACCAGCCACTGTTACCACCATGTTCTTGTCACCGCTACCCAGAACCCCCCAGGAGAACACTTACTTATATTGTTCCAGGAAATAGCGAGCAGAGGCAGTAGGAGGCACAGGGCATTTAATGAACCACTGTATGTGTGTGTGTGTATGTGCACACATGCGCACGGAGGTATATGTACACACACATGAAACATACATACACCTTCCCCTACAGACATGCATGTATTCACACCTGCTCACATGCCTCTCTGGGGATAGAGGGACCTGTGAGGAGGATTCAGCTGAAGCATCTCCAGCAAAAACTACGACGTACTATATTGCTATATTACTGTGTAACACCTCCACTAACAAGGGCCATTACAGGTACAATATGGAAGACAAGAGGGGCGGGTCCTATCCAGAGCAAATAACATGTGAAGTAAGCGTTAAAGGGGCGATGAGTAACCTGAGACCTTTCTCCTTTAACCTGTTTTTTCTTTTCTTTTCATCGTTTAATTACCCTATCTGTATTTTTTTGTAATGTAATGTCATGTAATGTTGTTTAAACACAGTAAAGTCACATTTTCACCACAGGGGGCAGTTAGCTAGCAGAGCAGAGAGCCAACAGTCTAGTGAAGATAAAGCTAACTGGAATGATCTAATAAATAAACAGCTTTTCAGTCTTCACAGATGAAATGTGTTGCAACGCCGGTCACTGCAGTGGTCCTCCGTTGCTGAGCAGATTCATATATTTTGGACCAATCAAATGCAATAGCTTTCCTGATTTGAACCCAGGAAGTTGCAGTTACACGGTACGTGCCTTGGCTAACCGAGCCACCGAGACGCTCCAGGGGGAGTTTTTGTTGAAATCTCAGCTCCTGGCCAAGTAATCATTGGTATTGATCACCGACCCCATCAACCCCCCAGATATATTACGGCCATTTTGTGCTCTGGGGCAGTAAAAACCGTACTTATAGCCTATTTAAGCAGTTGAACAAGGAGCTGGGAGCCACACAAGGCTCATGAACTGGCCTGCTTAGTGGATGAAGAACTTTTAACTGGTGAATGAAACAGTTAAACAGAATAACAGGAACAATAGAGATGATCCCTGCTGCCGTGATTAAGCAGCTAACAGAATACCCCCCGATGGCAGCTTTCTTTCAGGGGAAACAAACATTCGCTGCTCACTGCCATGTTTTTAGTTGAGATCAAAATGTACCCATAATGCTGTGCGAGTCTTATCAGATGGTGAATGTTTCAATGCCACAGTAACCTGGTTAATATGGGAATAACCAGGTGATTTAACCTGGTTATAAAGTAAACACTTTTATAATGGTTATAATGTTTACATGCATCGATACCAGGCAGGATGAGCCAGTTAGCCTGATAAGGTTCAAATGTTTTGTTTATTATTAACAATCATCAACATACATACATACAACATACATCATGACTGAATCAATTCAAATCAATCAACAAATTGTGTGTATAATCCATCAAATGTGGGCCAAAATATTTTAGAGGCAAATGCATATGGACTTTATGTATCATGTTTTTTTTTCCTTTTTTTGTTATTTATTGTTTTCAACGTCTGTCATGTCGTCCAGGATCTTTCTGGCTGTGTCACCCAGTTTTAGCCAAGCAGTAAATACATTATCACATAAACAGCTGGACATGTCAGAACTCCAGGGAAGTCCAAATGTAGAAGACAACCCTAACCCTAACCCTAACCTAACCCTATTTCCAGACATCTTCTGAACTCTCTCTTTAAACCCTGTTAGCCTCATTTTAGCCTCGGCGCTTCAAACCACAGATGATCAATGTGACGTCGCTCAGTGGGATTAGCCGAGCGGCGCTAGCTCTCCACCGTGTTCCCCAGCCAGAAGGTCAGAAAGGCAGGACCTGCAATACGCAACGTGCTGGACTTCATTTAAAACCAAGTTAATGGTTTGTTGGTCCGAGGGTCCGGCCGGCTGCAGAGAGGTTGTTGAGCCCCGGCAAAACCATTTCTGACAGGTTAAATTGTGAGAGGGTTTGTCTGCCTGGCCGCACAAGCATTTATCGAGTGTGGAATGAGTTCCTGCACAGGGCTGGTGTTTGTCTGTGTGTGTGTGTGTGTGTGTGTGTGTGTGACCTCTGGTCGTAGATTAAGGTCACAGTCTCTGTCGGCCGGCACCAGCGCTCACAACATGAGTAATGTTTTAATGTGAACTTATTAGGCCCTCTGCGCTCTCATGGACAGTCTCAGGCTGGAGATGGAGCGGTCGTTTTTCACCGGGAACGACTCGACCGACTCGACACCGCAGTTCAATTAGCTTCTCAGCCGGTCAGGCTTTAATCCCCCACCAGCAGAAATGACTGGAAGAAATCAGCGGGATTCCTCAAAATGACCACAGACTAAAATAATTGTGAATAGTTTATTTGAATGAACAGTAAATAGTTTGCATGTGATTTTATTGAATTCTGTTAATTGGTGTTTTAATTGACACTAATTATGAATGTTGCAAGATTGTTTTAGATGTTTATTAATGTTGCTTGTGCATGAAATATTAGTTACTCTTGATTAAATAATCATGTATAAAAAGGGCAAGATAAGGGAAAAACAAGTGTCAACTGAGGGAAAATAAGGGAGATAAGGGAAAAAGATAAGGGGAAAAATGCATTAAGGGGAAAACCAAGACAAGGTTTAATTAACCCAAATCTTAAAATGTAATGTGCATGTAATGTGATTGGCTCTGTTTCCTCCACAACATGGGAGCTTGTATAGTAGTACAGTAGAATATAATAGTTTTTATTTGCAGTCGGAAAGCGTTTTGGTTTCTACCTTATCTGTTGATTGCAGAAGCTGCTTTGAGTCTGACGACAAACAGTTTTTCCCGAGGAAGTTACAAACAAAGTGAGCAGAGATAGATCACAGCGGCGGTACAGTACGCTGCACGGTGACTGTGCATTTTCATGTGATGGTCCTGATGCTGCTGTACAGCCCGAGGCGGTTTCATCGGTCTTATTTAAGACGTTCAGTAGGGAACCAAATGAGAAATGTGGTCTCAACCCCGAGACCCAGGCGTCGGACATTTAGCCCTGCCCCGGGCCGCGACTTCATGAGAACATATTATTGCTTTTATCATCTAGAGACGCGTCAGCCGCAACCCGGTCCCTCTCAGCTCTGGGTTTTACTTTTTACTGCTGCAGTCTGACTCCAGCCACCAATAGACCTTGGAAAAGTTTTGTTTTCTTTTCAGAAGTTACAAGCAGCAGTCTGATAACAAAGACTGGAGACGACGATACATTCATTTGATTCTACTGTATAACAACAAACAGGGTATTGTCTTCGGTACCAACACACTGAGACCTGGACGTGATTTCAACATCACACACTTTCTAGCTGTGAGTTGCCCAGTTAGGTAAATATTACAAACATTATTACATATTTAACCAAAGCATAAACACTGTAAATATCAGAAATGTGCACCAGAGACGTCCATGTACAAGATAAAAACCTTCAATTTTAGATGTATTTTCAATGTTAAATTGCTCAGTGGGAATGCAGAATAGTTGCAGGACAGTTGCAGGATTGTTGCAGAATAGTTGCAGGATTGTTGCAGAATAGTTGCAGGATTGTTGCAAGATAGTTGCAGGATTGTTGCAGGATAGTTGCAGGATTGTTGCAAGATAGTTGCAGAATAGTTGCAGGATTTTTGCAGGATTGTTGCAGGACAGTTGCAGGATTGTTGCAGGATAGTTGAATAATTTTTGCAGGATTGTTGCATGAATGGCGACTTCTACAATCTCTACCAATGTCGGTAGAGATTGCTGCTTAAGAAGCGGCAGGCCCAGAGCAAAACTCACAATCATACAGTCACATCCACGTTTCCCCGAGAGCGTTCTCCCACCTAAATGATGTTTGTTGCATTAATATATTATCATAACGGAGCAGCGCGTCAAGACGAGTCAACTTCACGGAGCAAAGCGCTTCAAGGACACGAATACAGATAAAAACAAAAGAACAACAGAAAGATGATCACAAACTCTAATACATGTGGACAGAGTGTCTGTGTGAGTGTGTGTGTGTGTGTGAGAGTGAGTGTGTGTGAGTGAGTGTGTGTGTGTGTGTGTGTGTGAGCGCTTCCCTGAAATGTTTTTTTTTAACTTCTTTTGACAGAATCCATTTGAGAAGTTGCTCTTTGTGTGTATGATTAATACAGAATGTTTCAAAGCTTCTTTCTGATCTGATGCTCCCACACACACACACATACGCACGCACACACACACACACACACAGCAACGATTTGTTCAAGGATTCTCCTCTCTCTCTCGGCAGACGGCTGTCGACTGGCCTCCTCACCTCAGGCTTTCACCACCTACCACCACAGACAGGGTAAGTTAATAGGGATCAGACGGCCTCTCCTCCCCCCGCCTACCGCCCGGCGCTCACCCCCCCCCGCCGCACATATACAAGAACGTAACATATACTACATACATACGATTTCCCTTATTACTATATTCTTATTTCCAAAGTGCTCTTACTGTAAATATTGTGTTGTTTTTTATTGTAAATAGTGTGAACCTGTTATTTGGCCCGTTGCACATTCCTGTTGAGCATTGCCACTTTTTTCCTTTCACTGCAACCCCGTGTGTGTATGTGACAAATACACTTGAATCTACATGTTAGGTGTTTAGCTCGGTGGTGCTCAATCTTCCATCAAGCCATCGATGAGTTTGCAGGTTTTCATTCCAAACAAAGAGCATTTCATTTAGCTCCGCCCCTCTGGCTCAAGGTGTGTTATGAATGGACAGACTGGTCGGAAATAACAGGAAGGCCACAGTGGTGTGCAGAAGGGCAGCTTGTTGAACCCAGGCTGACTAGAGGTGTACCTAATAATATGGCCGGTAATATGTGCATATTTTGAACATGAATCTTCTGCAGCATTTGTTCCTTCAGATTAGTTAACATGAAGGAGCATCGAGAAGGAAATTACTGAAGATGAACCTAAATAGCACCTTCCTCTTCTCCCCCCCCCCCCCGCCCCCCCCTCCCCCTCCCATGCAGAGCAGCGCTGCCAGCTAACTGCTCCCGTTAGCCCGGCCAAGCGGTGTGCCTGCATTGCAGAGGCTGTCCGGAGACAGATTGATTTGTAGCTATCGAGACAACACCGATTCGTTCCCGAGACCACAGACGTCAGCAATCGCCTTTCCGATATCTGAAGTGGGCGGCCGGTTGCGCCGAGGAGGAACGACGCAGGCAGAATGAAAGAGATGAAACCCAAAGAGGTAAGGGGGAGAATATTCCGGGATGCTTTCAACCTTCGGCGTCTCGCTGCTGTTTTCCGCCCGGCATACTAAAGCGGACTCTGCATCCCGTCTATTAACGCGGCATCATTCCTCGTGGCGTTTGAGAAATGAGTCTGTGGAAAAGATGGCGCTCAGTGTGAATACTAACTAAGGCAACGGCCTGGGGGGGGTGGGGGGTGGGGACAAAAACCTGTGTCATGTGTTTTGGGGTTTCAGCACGCCGCTATCAGAGCTCAGGGTTTCTGTGTCCGGTCGTAAACAGAAGGAGGAGGAAGCGAAGTGTTTCTGAAGGCTGGCGTTCGGCGGCGGGATCGGCGGCGAGGCGACTGAATGCAATCAGCGGTAAAAGCTTTGTTTCCACGGTAATGAACCCTCCTTGGGGTACGTGTGATTTATGCCCCCTATTCAAACCACTTTGAATCACCCCCCCGAACCGCCGCTGATTCAGTACCGACCTCAAAATACCTTCCTGCTCCTCCATCGTTCCCAGCAGGAGGATGCTCTTCCAACACACAGCAGCCTCGTGTAAAAAAACAGCCTCGATATATGAAACCAGGCAGACGAACATTCAACAAACGGAATCACATCTACCAAACGGAGGAGGACAGGTGGTCAGGTGACTTTTCACTTCATCATGAAAGACAGAAAAATAAAATCCTCAGATTTGACGGAGATCGTTTTCCACGAGTCGATAAAGCGCGTCTGTCCTCGCCTGAAATCGTATTATTAGAGAGGCGTTCAAACGTGCAACACTCAGATGAACCCCCGCCCCCCCCATCCCATCCCCCCCCATCCCATGTCGCCATAGGGAAATGAAACACAGTCACACTTCATATAGAACAGCTGTCCCATCGATGCCATCGCTACCCTGATTGAAAAATAGCGCCGCAACGCCGCGGTTCAAACCAAATCGGTTTTGTGGCGCTGGAGGATTTTACGTAGTGTGACAGACGCACCTGAATACAGATGATTGGAGGATGAAGCTGGAATTACAACAACATGTCTCAGTTTTGAAATGAGATGATTGGATGATGAAGATGAAGAGGATGGCGTTGCCGTCGTGGTTCTGGTTGGTAGGTCGAGGCTGGAGACTAAATCCCAGCCGTGCATCACACACGTAACAACAGATTTCACAGGTTTGTTTGTCTCTCGGTGGTAAATCGATACAACAGAGCATCCTGGTGACTCATCGGTGACATCACAACCTCTAACCTCACAGGAAGTCCCGCGACCTGACATCAACTAATATGCACTGAAAATAAAACAAGAGAAGAAGACGCAGGAAGGTAAAGCTGAGGCTGCAGTCAGGTGAGGTGAGACGGCTTTATGTTAGCCAGCTTCCAAAGCCTCTTCCAGCAGGGGGCAGCAGGGGGCAGCAGGGGGCAGTAGAGGGCAGCAGGGGGCAGCAGAGGGCAGCAGGGGGCAGCAGGGGGCGCCACACCGGGAAATGTAGCTAGTCAGGAGCTGAATTCATCCCCGTCTAAACTACTGAAATAAAGGGAATGTCAGTAGTAGTGAGGTCTGAACATCCCTCAGTAACAACATCACTTCCCTGGACTGTTCATTTAAAAATCTGTACATTTGTCGATATCCATTATAATGGCACGGTGCCTCACAGCAAGAAGGTCCTGGGGTCGATTCCCGCCTGGGGCGCTGGTGAGTCCGGGGTGCCCAGGTGGGTTATCTCCTGGGCCTTTCTGTGTGGAGTTTGCATGTTCTCCCCGTGTTCACTTGGGTTTCCTCCTGGAAAGAACCCGTCTAAAAACATGTAATATCCAGTCTGCTGTCCCTGATGAGGAAGATGACAAAACACCTGGACCTGGTCCCGGGCGAGGCTGTCGTCTGCTCCCTCTGATCCATGGCTGGTTTGGAGGAAGATTGGCGGGGATGGGATAAGAGCAGAATTTCATTCAACTTGGACACTCTAAATGTGTGTGTGTGTGTGTGTGTGTGTGTGTGTTGTGCGGCCACTTCCCCCCTGCATGTGTTCAATGTTGCAAATAAAGTTCTTCTTCATTCTTTCCAGAACTTCCCCCCTGGTGATAAATACAGCATCTCTCTTCTTTTTAGCCGGTAGAAACGTTACACTTCATCTTCAATATCTTCTTCTTTTATTGTATTTTTTTTGTATCCTTTAATCCCTTAATCTCTACTCTCTGCTGCTGCTTTGACCAAGAGAAATTGATCCTACCTCATAAAGTCTGATTCTGATTTGAAGCCAAAGGGAAACTAAAGGGAAACTAAAGAGAAACTAAAGGGGAGCTAAAGGGAAACTAAAGGGGAACTAAAGGGGAAGTTCAATTCAGGTGTCGTTTGAGGTCGAGCTAAAACAGGTGAAGGCTGCAGTGAGACGAGAGGGCTGAGCGAATCACCAGCCTCCTGAAAGCAGCTTCAGACGCCGTGCCAGCCGAGTTCACAAATAAACACCAACAAACTTCCAACCTCTGTTTGTGTTCTCAATTGTGTATGACTCAAACCCGCTGCAGAAGTGTCCAGAATGTTATTCCGGGCCGCGCTTGGCTCCAGATTTGACACTAACTCAGTAGACATCGCAGCGCTGCGCTCAGAGCTGAGCTCGCACTTCAGCCGGAGCGCTGTCAGCCGGTAACGCAAGTTGAAAAAAAACACAGAGGAATGAAAAAAAGTCGCCAATTACCAGATTCTGACTCACAGCCGAGCCATTAATCAAAACTCTGTCGAGGCAGGGCGCTGCTTCTGATCCACTGGACCAGGCTGGAACATGGATGGAGGGAAAGAACAACAGACAGGCAGACAGACAGACAGGCAGACAGACAGGCAGCCATGACAGATTCAGGGAAACTGTCCTCTTCCATCTTATTAATGTCAGATCTGCAGCTCGGCTCCACCTGCGACCGCTGGAAACCTCGGCGCTCGCCAAAATCCTCCATTTGGAAAATCCTCCATTTGGCAGCACCTCATTTCACCGGCGTAACCGATCAGCCTCTCGTCGGGTTCGTCTGGCGCTGTGAGCCTCGGCGCTCGGTGGGAAGGGGAAGCATAACGTGCCTCCGTTTGCCCCTGCACACCCAATTTGTTTCACGTCTGACTGGGTGAGAAGGCGGCGCTGTTCATCGGGGCTCCTCTTGGTGGCGCTGCTTGGGGGAACTGCACCGATGCATGATGGGATTCCCTCCTGACACGTGCTAGCATCCGTATTGCAGTAGGAAGGGATCAATCTAGACTGGCTTTTATGTTCATTTTTATCTTCTTCATTTGGATCTTTTTTTAAATTTATTTTGTATTTTATTTTGTTGTAGTTGTTTTATTCCTTAGTTTGCTTTTTCTGAAGCACTTTGAAAACTGCTGGTGTCTAAGAGCTGCACCAATAAAGTTTGGTATTATTTGTAGAAGTGGCAGAAAATGTCATTAAGTGAAAGTTATTATGGGAAGGAGGCTGCAGGCAGGAGAGTTATTACTGTTAGACGACATTTACATTCCTACAATAGCATCAGACATTAAACTAAGATGCAACTTTGGGTTTTAATGTAATAATATTAAAAATAAAATTGTTCCCTGTTGCTAAGCAATAAGCATCCTGGCTTTCTTCATCAAGGCGGAGTGACAGCGCTGGAGCCGTGAGGTGGACGTCTGTCAGGAAGATATTAAATATGATACACCGGGTAGCTTCAGCAATCTGATTAGTTGAAGACACATTTCAGTCTAGTCATTCCCTTTAAACGTGTCATGTTTTATTGGTTGCCCTGCAAAGTAATGAGGGAGCCGGCTCTGGTTCTATCCAGTCAGCACATGTTGGAGACCGAGTACCAAAACCCTGAGGACGTTCTTTACTGTGACTATCAGTGTGATGCTGAGCTGCAGGTACGTAAGGAACATCTCCTCCAGCGTTATCGCAATAATAAAACAGGACGGCGTATTGAAGGAGTACAACGGGACGGTGAAGAACTTCTATGCGTTTGAGGTTCGTTGCCATCGTGCGGCGTCAGGTCCGACGGGTCTCTGCTGCTGTCACGTAGCGCTGCGTGACGCTACATCACCTCTGCAGCAGCTCTGCTAGCCTCACAGCAGACGACCTCCATAACAGTTAGCATGCAGCAATAGCACGTAGCACATAGCTCATGATGAAGTGTCCTGTTGTAGCCACGTGGCGCCATATTGTCCTGCTGGAAGCTCCCCTAGCCTAACCAAACATGGGATGTGGTTTCAGTCCGGCTGTTCATTTAGTTGATTTATCTATCAGCTGTCCCGGGACCCCCTCCCCCTCCCCCTCCCCCTCCTCCTCCTCCTCCTCCTCCTCCTCCTCCCGCTCTATAAATTACTGGGGTGGTGAGATTAAAGCCTTTATTATCGGGCAGCCAGGTGTAGGGGCTCCTGGAACAACCTCCCTCAAAGTCAAACACTCAACACAATGCCGGCCGCTATCAGGACTCTGAGTCTGTTGGTGGATATAAGACAATGTTCATTCTGTGAACAGTCAAGGGTAATTATGGTTTGGTGAGAAGGGATTTAAGACGTTCTCCCTCTCTCGTTTCTTTCTCCTTTTTAATTCACATCCACTGAGGATTCAGATCTTAATTAACCTGGTTCCTCAAGCGACCTGGTTTTGGGTCGACGGCGTGTAAACATCATGACAACCTGGTTAAGATTTACTCCCATAATAAACTGGTTACTTGGCATGGAAACATCTCGCTCCTTTCTCTTTGGGTTTCTGCCATCAAACTCTAACAAAAAACAAGCAATATTTACTACTGGGATCATTATTTCCGTCTCTTGTATTAGACGTTACCCACTACTGCTCAGTCAGACAGGGAAGAGGTAGCTGGCAGCCGCACATCTCCATGCTTTTTTTTTTTGCTCCACTGTTGGCAGGAAGCCACGGGAGGACAGGAATATTCTGTAAACTGGTTTATTTCTGGCAACAGAGAAACTCAATCGCAGGAAATCAAAAGGTTCATGCAGACATCTTAACCCAAATGAGACGCGAGTTCACCCCAAAAAATTTAAGTTTGGTTATGAACTGCTCACTTACATGTCAGTCAAAACCTCCATTGAAGTTTGTGTGGAAACCAAGCAGCGTTGGCCCCCCGTAGCGCCGTCTCAGGGAACAGCTGCAGAAAAACATAAATGTCAAATTTCTCCAAACGGCTCCTGCAGCATTCTCCTGTGTTTTGCAGCCAAATGATTTCACTGCGGGTCCAAAAGTCCAATATTTACCTCATTATTTCCTATATTTTTCCTCCGCCACGTTGCTTTGTTCTACAATAGTCATCAAATAGCGATCTGTAGCGCACTGATTGGTTCCTCCTCTCTAGCTGAAGGTGCTAATCAGTAAAATCACCTGCTGTCTGGGTGGAATGAAGCCTCCAGGTTGGCCCGTCTGTGGTCGCAATGCTGTTTCAGAGAATAAAACTGGAGGAAATGCTCAATCTTTGTTTTGTTTTTTCGCTGTCTACTCCTAGTGTGGGAGTTTGTTGTGTTTTTAAGATTATTCTTTTTTTTTGTCTTGTCGTGAGGTGTTTCCCCAGAGGAGTTTCTTCATCTCCTAAGAAACAGTGGAGATTCATTCTGTGATCACCTTCATCTGAAAGACGACAAGCAGAGAGAGAAAGGATCCTGGAGACTTGATGGGATCAGTGTGAAGATGCTACCATGTGACATATATAATGGTGATCAGCTCCTACTGTAAGGCTGCTGGCCTCGTCGAGCAAACAGGAAGATGCAACAGTGTTGAGTTTTCTTTGAGATCTTCCTCTGATCTCATGGTTTCATATCCAGGAGAGTTAAATGTTATTTCAGATCATGTGGAGATCTGTTGTTGTGATCAGATCAACATGAGCTGATATGTGGTTGATTCTCCTGAGTTGAATTAGAGAAACAGGAGAAAATCCCTTTAGTCTCAGCTTGGTGTTGAAAAGAGATTAGTGTCCAGGTGTCATGACAGGTAGAAATATGAGATCTCTTCTTGGCTTTTGCTTTCCTGTGGGTCATAAAGAACATCCAAAGTCTCTCTCTCTCTCTTACTCTCTCTCTTCTCCTCTGTGCGGTGGCGATAGCAGCCATGTTTTGCAACTGTCCCAGAAGGAGGTTAGGGGAGAGCGATGGCTATTAGTCGGAACAACACCCACCGACCGGCGGGGGGGCCCGGGAAGATGAAGTCCCGCAACATGCACGGTGGCAAAAGAGGTCAGGGAAGCAAAAAGAAAGAACATCCGCCCTGCAGAGAGACGATGAGCAGCGGAGGCCGACGAGTTTCTGCGTTGCGGAGGTGAGTGATGACGTTCATTAAGGTATCAGCGGTTTTCGTTCGGGGGGTAAATTCATAAATAAACAGCCTCACCGGCCTCAACAAGTCTGCTGGCCGGTGGAGAGATGGTGGCTTTTGAATGTGCTGTGTGTCTGCAGCCATAAGCGCCGATCACGTGGGAAGGGGAAGGCCGATTAAAACATCAATTAATAAATAAATGTAATAAAACTGCATCTTTAAAAAAAACCCACATCTATTTATTCTATTTTTACTTATTATTATCGGTGAACGTTTTAACTACAAATTGCATTATCCAATTAAACTTGTTCCAGCTCTGTGTGTGTGTAGGCTACGTTAAGGGGCGTGGTCACGTAGCCAACTGCCAATGTAACGTTAGAGTCGGCTAAACCAACGTTGTTCCATCACGTAGCTGCTAGCTAGCGACACAGCAAGTGTGAAACACGGTGATGATCGGGTAAAAATGTACGAATTTGTCATTAAAAAACAGAGAGAGATACCGAGTGTAAAGACAGTCAGAGTGAGGATCCACCACCAGGATGAGTTTGTAGCAGAGCAGTGTTGCATTTGGTTTGGGTGTGTGTCTACGTTGACAGATGACAGTAGCCTGCACCACGGTAATTATTAAAGCAAGCGCAATAAAAGTGAATCAATAAAATAAAATCTTCACCTTTGTGGTATTCACTTAGTTTGAGCACCCGCTGGCAAAAACATAAATCGGCACCTATGTCTGCAGCGGTCAATGCCGGGGCATTCACATCTCAGGCCAAATACTTAACCGAACAATGCGACTCATGAGGTTGGGGAAGCAAACGCCTCTCTCCCCACTCACCCGCCCCAGAAGGGGAAATGGAGGTGGAGATAACCAAGCAGCTTTAATGCCGGTTTGCAGCAGGGGAACTCCGGCAATCAACTTGAAAGCAGACACATTGTCCAACCTCAAACAGGAGGTAAAATCTAAATCACATCTAAATCCCTGAGATGTGTGTGAGAGAGTTTGTGAGTGTGTGAAAGAGTTCTATACTCAAGAGGCTCTAATGTCCTCACAAGGAGAGACATGAGAAAATCCTGCTAAGTGAGGACATTTTGCCACTCCTCACTAGTTTAGTTTCAGGACTGTTTCAGTCCGGTTAAGGAGAGGACTTGGGTTTATTGTTCAATTTAGAGCTAGGGTTGGGTTTAGGCTAGTTAGTTAAGGTTAGGATTACAGGGTTAGGGGACGAGGGTAGTCAATGAAGGTCCTCATAAGTTTAGTAATCAAACCAAATCAGAGTTTACTGGACAAATGCACAACACAGCAGAAGTTATTAGTTGGCAATGAAATGCTTAATTTTCTAGAAAGGTCACAGGTTCGATCCCCACACCCATTGAGCAAGACCCTTAAGTCTTTGTCCAAGTTGTTCCGGTTCGGAAATAAAAAATATCCTCATGAGTTTTTTTTTACCCCACAAGGAATTTCACATCATCTCATCTTTTATTTCCTCCCCTCTTATTCCCCGGGCATCGTGAAGCCAATCAAATCAAATAGTATTTTTGCGGCGGATAAGAGCTGAACGCCTTCAACGGAAATGTTTAAAAGAAATCATTTATTCATGGATTAAATCCCCTTTTGCATTGTAAGGGGAAAAAACCCACAGCACACCCTTCTAAAAAGGATTCCCCAATGAGTCAAGTGAAAACCAATTTACCCTCCGCTTGATGAATTCGGCGAGGTCCCCGCGGAGGGCCGGGCCGACAGCATTTATCTCCCATTGGGGACCTTTATGAAAGCCCAATAAATTACCTCCTCCTGCATGAATTAGTAAGCATTGTAATCTATATGGAGGGCATTAACACTGTGGGCCCCGGGGCCTCCTGGCCAAGCTAAATCTGCAGACGGTTTAAGTCAACATCAGTCAGTTAATTTATCCGTGAAGGGGCCGGCGGTCTGATGCGGACGGCTGCAGGAGGTTCATCAGCGGTCCGACCGGACTGTAGCACCGCTGTTAAATCAGACGCCACATCTTGTCAAGGCGGCTGAGAAAATACTCTGGAGGATTTTACTACAGTTTCTTTCCAAGAGAGTAACAGGAGGAGCACCTGAAATATAGTAGTAGTGGTAGGAGAAGTTGTAGAAGTAACAGTAGTAGTAGCAGTAGTAGTAGTAGCAGTTGTAGTAGTAACAGTAACAGTAGTAGTAGTAGTAGTAGTAGTAGTAGTAGTAGTAGTAGTAGTAGCAGTAGTAGTAGTAGCAGTTGTAGTAGTAACAGTAACAGTAGTAGTAGTAGTAGTGGTAGTGGTAGTGGTAGGAGAAGTTGTAGTAGTTTCAAGTTTATTGTCATATACTTGGTAACAATGCAAACATCATTACCAGTAATGAAGTTCTTGATCTCAGAGCCAAGTAGTAGAGCAGACTAGTAGAGTAGTAGAGTAGAGAAGAGTAGTAGTAGCAGTAGTAGTAACAGTAGTAGTAGTAGTAGTAGTAGTAGTGATAGTAGAAGTTGTAGTAGTATTAGTAGTAGTAGTAGTAGTAGTAGTAGTAGTAGTAACAGCAGTTGTAACAATAGTAGTAGTAGGTTAGTTAGCTAGTAGCTTAGTTAGCTCCCATTCAGCTCTATTTGTTTGGGCTGCTGAACATTAAAACTTCCTCCACATTCAGTGTCTGTATTTTCTTCAGCTTGAGAAACGGTTTCCTGAAAATGTGTTTAAAAATAAGTTTTTAATTTGTACCTCAGCATGTTTCATACTATACCACCTGTCAGTGAGACGGATGAGGCTTCATGACCGTTACTACAGATATGATGCAACATGGAAACATCGGCAACACGGCTTCCTGCTGAAACCATCTGCTTGTTAAAATAAGTTATATAGTTAAAGTTTAGTCTCCATATAGAACAAACAAACAAAAGTACTTCGCTATCGATTAGTCTGTATTAATACTATGACTCCGTGTTAACCGTTCAATAGAACTGATTGGCTTTTTGAATTGGATTTAATGTTTCCGTACAGAAAAGAGACAGATTGATAACTGTAAATTGATATCTGTGTTTCTTTGTCTCAAACTTTGATGTGATATGTTGACATGATGTTCAAGGCTAAGCGAAAGAAAGGGGCGGGGCTACTGTTGGCGGCCTGGAGGAGGTGGCGGTGGCCTTTCAGACGACACTCAGGGAATAAAAGCTGAACCAAAAGAAAACTGAATTAAAGTTAAATTCAATATTAATCACATTCAATTTCAAGACATTGCATTTAATTTTGTATTATTCCGTACAAATCCCATTTCTGAATTATTTTTTAGTTCGCTGGTTCAATATGAGCAAGACAAATTCTGATATATCCAAGAGAAATAGAGTCTGGCACTAATCTCTTCCCGTACAGATCTTTAGTGTTGGCAGGAGTAAACAGTCCCATTGTAGAATAACAATATTTATTTTATATTTTAGCCATTTAACTGTCATTCTGATCCAGAGCGACTTACAGTGAGCAGCGCAACAGATCACCAACATTACAGTAGTGAATGTAAGATAGAGACGTTCAAGGAAAGGAAATAAGAGCTAAGGAGAAAAGACGGAAAGGATTTGGAGGAGGATACGGGACAGGAGGGACGTGAAGTATTTCCTGAAGACATTTTTTCAGCTTTCGACGGAGGCTAGGGAGTGTAGGGAGGCTAGGGAGGCTGGGGAGGCTGGGGAGTGTAGGGAGGCTGGGGAGGCTAGGGAGTGTAGAGAGGCTGGGGAGGCTAGGGAGTGTAGAGAGGCTGGGGAGGCTAGGGAGGCTAGGGAGGCTAGGGAGGCTTGGGAGGCTTGGGAGGCTTGGGAGTGACTGCTAGTCTTTCCATTTGGGAGACGGGCCGAGCCTGCAGGCTGTGGTACGTATTAAGAGAAAGGACTCGGCCCCGCGGTGGCCGCCAAGCGTCCTGCAGCGAGCGCCGTCATTTACGACACCATCAATGTAACGGATGCTCTGTCAACGTTAGCACCCGTCCTCAGGCAGCCTCGTCCCGTCTCCAGCCGGCTGTGCGTTGAATTCACAGAGGAGTTATTGTGATTCTCACCACGTTTTGTGCTCCGGCATCAAGGTGCAGAGGGCTCGGCGCTGCATTCGGCAGTATCGACACGTCTGTGCTGTCGGCGCTGAACGGGGCGGCACATGTGAATAAACACCGACAGACATATCAGCCACGTATGATTGACGACCGGCTCCCGGCAGCTGTTGCCATGACACCTTCTACAGCATCACGTAAGCGGGGAGGGGCGAGAGAACCCAAGGTGACCAATGAGATCACTTGGCCCAACCGAGTGGAGATGCATCGCATAAAAACACTGCGACATATAAAAGTTACTCGTTAAAAAGTCCCAGGACATCACTTCTGGGGAGGGCGAGAGGACAATACTCTCGTAAAAAAAAGAAAACAGAAAAAAAAAAAAGTTGTGGAAGTGAAAAGGCTTGAGTGTGCAAAAGGAGGAGGAGGAGGGGTGGAGGAGGAGGAGGAGGGGTGGAGTGTTACGCTGTTTACCCTCCACAGGAATGAGAGAGGGCTGCAGTGAATCACTCCATTAGGACGCTGGCAGACGGCCTCTACGAGTCGTGTGGCGAACATACAAACATTAAATAGATCAGGTGGTTCCTCAGATGGACCGAGGTGATGCAGACGAGATCCTGGTTCTGCCACGGCACTAGGGGGCGCTAAGCCTCTTCCTCTGGACCGCAGCAGGAAAACACAGGACAGGACCGTGATGTCAGCGATGAAACACTCTAGTTTTCAACAGTCTGGTCCAGACGCCCTTCGCACTGTTGACGGTCTCTTGATAGCAGTGTTCCCATTATTGTGTTGTTTGTGTGCAGCTTCTTCATTGGTGAGATTTGTAATCCTGCTGGAATAAAACTCCAATTAAAACAAAATTTAAAAAACCATCACATTTATTTAACATTGAAAAAAAAATCTCAAACATTGGTTAAAAATGTACCCACACATGAAACCTGTTTACTCCTCTGGTATCGTTCCCAGGGGCTTTCAGTTCATTGTGCACTTTAACCTTTTTACTGTATGTAACTTTTTATTGTAATACTGTAATTTGTAATACTGTAATTTGTCTTTTGTAATTGTGAGGTTTGTTTCGTGTTTGTGTGAGTACCTGCCTCGGGACTACGGATGAAATTTAGCAATTGTGCTAATTCCGACACATTTACATTGATGTGTAATACTGATATGTTGATTAATGTGCACTCTCCCAATTCAATAAATAAATACAAATTTTAGTAGGTAGAGTAAAGTGCCCACTCATCGTACCCTAGCTGCACATTCACATGACACCTCCTCCTGCTCCTAGTATGCAACCTGAGGGCGTCGTGTGAAGGAGGATGGTTGTCCACAAATATTAGCGTGAATGATTCATGCTCTGGGGGCATTGGTAACGTGCTCACATGTTTGGAGACTAACAGCAGTCAAGTTAATGGGTCTATTGATTGCTTTTCTATCGGCGAGCCAGCAGCTTCACAAATGAGATGTTTTAACTGTCTCTATTTATCTTCCGCGGCTCGCGTTGTCAGGTCGGATAATTTAAACTGCACATCAACAACATGCACTAACACATGCAATCTCCTAACACCCATAAAGAAATCTATAAGAAACGGGGAAATAAATATGGAGTCCAACTTGATTCGGTGAAGTCGGCTCCAGATGTTGGCGCTCAGCAGCGTTGGATCTGCAGGTTGCGGTTGATGGGTTTTGACAATTCATTTAGTGAACACTCTTAAAAAGGATGTTAAGATATCCCAAATTAGACACATCCTCATTAAATGAACTCGTTCCTTTTAAGGGCTGCGTTCACAGCCAGCGTGTTCTGGTGGGTTTATTAACACTGCAGCGTTTCCTCCTGTAGCTGGTTGGTCTCCAGGTGAGAACAACAACATTCACCAAACAACCGACGAGACGCCTGAACATGTCTCAGTCCTCTAACAAGAGAACACAATGCATTATGGGTAGAAGAGAACAGTGGTGGTTCATTAGGAGAGAGAACGGGATCCAACCAGCTACAGGAAACCACCCCAGAACACAAGGCATTATGGGTAGAAGGAGACTTGGTCAGTCATGTCCAGATGTTTCTTCATGTGCTCTTAACTGGTATGAACACCAGAGAAGAGCAGACAAGTGGGGAGTCATGGGACTTCTGGCTGGCTTGTGATTGGTCAGTGGGAACCTGAACCAACCAGATACTAAAATACAACAAAGGTTTCATTTGGTTCAGACCAAAGAAGACTGGAGGTGGTTTGGTTTCACATTACATTACATTAATACATTACACTCTTGTGATAGTGTTGCTGTTGAAAAGCGTCTAACTTACAACAACATGATGACATAACATTGATGGAATAAGGATGAGATACCTTATTGATGTTAAGAGTCGAAGCTCCACAGGCTCTCAGCTGAGGTTGTATCTGATCACAGATCAAACATGCAGAAAAAACAACCTGAATGCAACCTGATGATGTTGAGGCTCCTGCAGGCTGAATGACGCCTCGTCCATAGATGGCGCTGTGTCGCTGAGGCGGCGAGCCTCTCAAGATGAATGTTTTAATTATTCTCTGATTAATTTTTACATGGACTTTGGTAATTAGAGTTTGATGAATCTTGAATAAAGCACGGGGCCGGCTCCTTCGCCTTGCGTGGTTTTTGATGATTAATCTAAAAGCGGAGCGTTTGTTTCGCCGCCCGGCGCGTCAATCATCCTGTAATTTGAGGGGCAGGAACATGAACATGAACGCTTTCAACAAATTCAACTTCAATTCTAAGCTTTGCCATATACTGGTGTGTGTGTACAGTACTGTGAACAAGTCTTAGGCACATGTAAAATAATTCTGTAAAGTGAAGATGCTTTTAAAAATAAAGAAATTAAAAATCTTTAAATATCCAAAATGTTACTATGAAGAACAGAAAAACATCGAAAAATCTAGGATGCCTCAGACTTTAGTACAGTACCACAATAATTCACCCACAATAATGTGACTCTATTTGCTCCTAGTGTGAAAACTGTGTTTTCTCTTGGGGTCAGGGGTCAGGGGTCAGGGGTCAGCTGGCCGCTACGCCACCCTGCGGCTATTAAAGCCAAACTGAGTTTGAAAGCAGTAAAAAAGTAAGTAGTAAGTTTTGTTTATTCATAGTTATATACTATATATACTATATATATTGTATTTTATTACACTTGTAAAAGAGGACACCTCAATGTGTTTAAATAAAATATATACTATCTATAATCATACTATTGATAGTATATTCTGTTTTGTAATGTCCATACTTCCATCCAGTCTATATGATTAAACGTATGAAGCTATAACTGTTGACATTTTATTTTATTGCTTTACTGTATTTCTTGTATTTCTTACTATTTTATTGTTATTTTCTATTCCATGTGCTTGTTTTCTTCTTCTCTAGTCTTTTTTCCTGCTAATCCAATTACTTTCTCTGCTGCAGCGACCTGATTTCCCCACCAGGACCAATAAAGCTTTGTCTGATCTTATCGTTAAATCTATATGTGTTTGCACAATAAATCACACGGTTATCAATTAAATGTAATTATTGCTCAATCGTCAGAGTCTTCCATCCTGATCGGAGCACAGGGACGTCTACTGATGACGAGCAGGATGACGAAGCAATCAAAACACTTTAAAAGAAAAAGAAACCGTATCGTTTTTCCGATCATCCGGAAGACGCTGCGTTCATCTGCAGGCCGACCGGGGAGGGAAGCTCAGCAGCTTAATTGGTTGTGAGCAATACTCACACACACGCACACGCACACACACACACACACACACACACACACAGTAAGCGTGTGTGTGTCCAGTAAGGATGTAGCTCTTGAGGTTAAACTTCAGCTCCGGCGAGGACGGAAAAAGACAAAAGAGAATTTACAGGTTTTAGAGGTTGAACGTTGTGGCGGAGAAATCCTACCTGGTCGCCCTAACCTGGGGGGGGGCAGGTAGAACTAATCAATACTTTCAAGGAGGGATGATTATGAAGTATCTTGTTATGTGCTGCATGTCAAGGTGGGAGGGGTGAAGGTGAGGGTGAGGGTGAGGATGAGGGTGAGGGTTAACGTCCCATCTGCTTCTTATTCTCCATCATTGGTGAATTTAGACACTTCCTGTCGGAGAGAGAGATCCTGGCTGACGCACCATTAACCCTGTCTGATCAATCAATGTATCCTCAATCAATAACGGTGCGATATCGCAATAAGGAACCATTTCATTTAAAGTAGAACTTCCGCTGCTCTTGAAACCTGTCAGGATGCCAGAATGATAAATGTTTTTTTTTCTTCAAATGGTCAGGATTAATGATGGTGATTAATGGGGTCGGACCCGATATTGATCTGTTATTAACAATCAGATATCGGCCTGTCAGTGTCGTCCTCCGCCAACACGATGGAACAGGAGGATATGAGTTTACCCAGCAGCCTCGGGGGTGTCAGTCTGTCTAACCTGCTGACCCACCTGAAGCTTTTAGTGGAGAGTTTTAGTGTCCTGTGACGGTCTGGATGCTGTTTCAGAGGTTTTTCATATACAGTTTTTATGTAATTGTACATTTTTATTAATTCTGTATTACCGTTTAGTTTTGAGATTTTGTATGAATTACACAAAATTTTGTTTTGTTCATTTCTTGGGTTTGTTTGTTTTCATGTTTTTTTTCCTTTTAAGTACGATTTCTTGATTTCTTTTTGTTTATTTTTTTTTGTATTTGCATTTGTTGTATTTTGTTTTTTTTCAGTTTTTTGTCTGTTTGTTTTCATGTTTTTTCCTTGTAAGTATGATTATTGATATACTTTATGGGGAGATATCCTCATAAGCCATTTTTGGCTTCTAACCTCTCCTGCACAATGTTTAAACTTTTTACATTTTTATTGTCCTTTTAATTATATGTGCAAATAAACTTAAACTAAACTTAAACTTTCAGGCGAAGAACATTTTGGGGAAATACTGAAACCTTGTCATGTTTTGGGAATGAAAATTTAAAGACATTGAATACTCACTATTGGCAGCTTCAATACAAAAATATTGTTATGGTATCGGACTTCAAAAATCCACCTGAGCTGAACCCTGGATTCTGGTTTCAGCTCCTCCTAGTGTGACAGCAGAACGAGACAACAGCAAACAGCACCAGCTTCTCACTTCAAAGTCAGACGACGAAGTAAAAAAATAAAAATAACATCTCAGAAAAACATGACAGCTGACTGAGATTTGTGTTGGATGTTGGAGACGTCTGGGAAAGTAAAAAAGACACACGGAGAGGAAAGACATGGTTTTGTCGGTTGATTGGGGAGTCGTGAGGAACGTCTGTTTTGCTGCAGTTTGACAAGCCGGGCGCTCCCTCGGGGGAAGGCTGCCTCCAGCTGCACCGCCTCGCGTTGAGTCACGGTGAGTCAGACGGGCTCCCAGACTCAACATGAGGCTGATGGGAAGCCGAGGAACAGAGAGACCAACGCTGAGGTTCATGCTGTGTTCGTGCATTGTGGGAAAAAACAGAAGAACCAAGTCTCATCTCGTTACTACGACTTGGAAGCGTTTCATGCGTTTAACTGGTTGAAATCGCTGGACACGCCCACATCCAAGATGGCGGTCAGCAGGGTCAATGTTTGTGATGTTGCTTTTCATCATCGTGAGATACATTACTATCAATCAGCATGTTTTCTAATCCTTAAAGACCTCACGTTACTCTAGCAGAACAAACAGCAGCAAGTTTTAATAAGAGTAGCTAGAGTAGCACTAGGGACCTGTCGTGGACGGGAAGGTGAAAATAACGGTCGTTACGGCATCGCCTGAACGCAGCATCAAGAGAGGCTGGGTCTGAAGACATGCTGGAATCTGTCTTTTGTGGATAAATCAACAATAATTGGATATACTCAAACTTGCTGGCCACCATAAACCATGAGCCAATCAAATAGACACAACAATGGCTGTGGATCAAACAGCTGATTGGCTGAATGTTACTATGACTAGTTTTTTTGGTGATTTGTTTATTTCAAGTTCATCAAGTTTTTCTGAGATGTTCGGTCTTCATAACTTCCGGGCGACGTCCTGCTACTAAGTGCTGTTCACCGTTTTGACCAATAGGGGGCAGGGCATGCTGATACTGTATGCTAGCATTGGAATATCCCGTTTAATTTGATTTATTTTAATATTTTATTACAATTTTAAATGTTGACTTGCAGTTTTTATTGATTGACTTGTCTATTTCATATGGCGAGTAATTGGTGTGGTCATAGTAATTGGTGTGGAAGAATAAAAATAAATCTACTCACACCTGATTATCTGATTCTGTACACAGCATTGGAAATAGGGTGACATATTTCTATGAAAAATGTATAATAATGAATTAATTTGGTAAAAAATATTTTGGTGTATGGGTTTCTTTATTTTACCAGCCAAGAGTCAAAAAGGACGAACGCTCAAAGCAACACCCCCTCTTAATACAAGCAATAATAATAATAATAATAATAATAATAATAATAATAGGAGGTTGTGAGGGCGTATCAGAGTGTCCTTGCTTTATACCAAATTAAAGTCTGTTGAAAGTCTGTTTGCACAAAAAGGTGCTGCAGGGTAAAATACTTAAATCAGTACGCCGAGGATCTCTGCTTTTGTGTGCAAATATTTAAAAAGCCTTTATTTTTCCTTCTATTTGTTTTATATGAGTCATCTTTTAAACTTGTTCACACAAAACAAGAGTGGCTTATTTTCTCTAATAATACATTTGATTTGAAGACCACTTTTAAAGACACCCACTGCATCCACTGGAGGAGAGAGAACAAAAGCTCACAAAACAAATGAAAGCTAATCACATGTTAAACATTACAAACAACGTTGAGCAGACGAGTCTTGTTTGGGTGTGAAAGGTGGAATTTAAACTTCTAGGATGCAAATAAACCATGTTGTGTGGTGTTGAGTGGAATAGGAGGCAGGCTGTGAACAGGAGAGTGTAATTCCTCTTTTTCTTCTCCTCTTCTTGCTGCAGGAAAAGGGTCAGGGGTTCTTCTGGCAGGGAGGCCTAGTGGTGCAGAGCCAAAAGGTCACAGGATCGATTCCCACTCCAGCATGACGGCGGAGTACGAGCATCCACAGGGAGCTCAGAGGAAAAAGATTTGCTAAGAAAATAGTTTACTTACTTACTTACAACTGAATTTACACGTGGTCCATTTTGTTGAGTGATAGTAGGCTCCACGCTAAGACTTTAACATACACTATGTTGAGTGATAGTAGGCTCCACGCTAAGACTTTAACATACACTATGTTGAGTGATAGTAGGCTCCACGCTAAGACTTTAGCATACACTACGTTGAGTGATAGTAGGCTCCATGCTAAGACTTTAACATACACTATGTTGAGTGATAGTAGGCTCCATGCTAAGACTTTAACATACACTATGTTGAGTGATAGTAGACTCCGCGCTAACACTTTAACATACACTATGTTGAGTGATAGTAGGCTACGCGCTAACACTTTAGAATACACTGTTGAGTGATAGTAGGCTCCACGCTAAGACTTTAACATACACTATGTTGAGTGATAGTAGGCTCCACGCTAACACTTTAGCATCCACAACGTTGAGTGATAGTAGGCTCCACGCTAACACTTTAGCATCCACAACGTTGAGTGATAGTAGGCTCCATGCTAACACTTTAGCACTACGTTGAGTGAGGTCTATTTCAGACCTGCTGTTTCAGAGGCTTTTCCACCCTGACAAGAAAACAATTCTAGGGGAAACGCTGAATACTTTTGTAATATTCTTGTGTCATAAAACCAGAAAATCTAGAGACATTCAGTCGACGTTCATCTCAAAAGCCCATCTGGGTCAAACCCTCGTTCTCATCACCAACGGGCCAATCTCAAAGATCTCTTTGTATTTCTGTATGTCTTTAATAATTCCCCGTACAACCCTTCCAACCCGTCTTTAAGGAAACAGGAAGACTTGTTTTTCCGAGTCCGTCCTCCATTTTTCCTGAATCGCCTCTGCAGCTTTATAATGATGTTCCTCGTCGCCGGTTGCCGGAGCGTTGGGACGCCGCCGAGCTGCCGAAGCACCTGCAGAAAGATCCGCTGCAGCAATTACCTTCCCTGTCAGCCCTCGCTCTGTGGGCGTGTGTCCCTGTCAGGGTACCAGTGTGTGTGTGTCCCTGTCAATGCATGAGTGTGTGTGTGTGTGTGTGTATACGGGTATGTATGAGAGAGATTCTAACTGTCTTTGTGTGGCAGTGAGTGTGCATGTGTGTGTGTGTGTGTGTCTCTAGGTATAAACCTACTCGTTGACAGGACAGCGTTGGGATATCAACACGTTTCACACACTCAGATACAGAGAGCAGCCATGTAGGGTTCATTACTGTATACATACAGTATGTCTGCAGAATATGAACACACACAGCATATAGGGTGGAGGAAGTAGACACACGCACACGCACACACACACAAAATGTGACAGATTATAAAATTCACACAAATTCAAACTGAGACAAAGATACCAGAAAATGTTGAGTTACACCATAAAACTGATGTTTGTTGCATTTCTGGTCCATGTGTATTTTTCTTCTTCGTGGATAACTGACCAATCGTAGATGACGTGACGTCACGTCGAGATGTTTCCAGTCTGACATCAGAAAATGTTTCATGATCTAAACCATCAACGGGAACCGTCAGGTTTTGGTGTCAGCCAATCAGAATCAAGGAGCAAGGGCTTCTTTCTAGACCGACGACCAACAATCATACAGGAGAAATCCATCAGAGGAGAGAGAGAGACCGACAGGAGATAGACCAGAATGCAATGCAGTAGCCAGGATAGACCAGAATGCAATGCAGTAGCCAGGATAGACCAGAATGCAATGCAGTAGCAGAGATAGACCAGAATGCAATGCAGTAGCAGAGATAGACCAGAATGCAATGCAGTAGCAAGACAGACCAGAATGCAATGCAGTAGCCAGGATAGACCAGAATGCAATGCAGCCACAAGACAGGTTGTTTAAATGAGAGCTGCGTCTTTTGCTTCTTCTGGGCGATCACTATCTCTCTCTCTCTCCACCGAGACGTAGAACCAGATACATTTGGAGTTAAATTGCAGGACACATGATCAGAAGTGAACCTCAGACTACTGGTTTTGTTAGGTTAAGGGTTTTGTTAGGGTTTTGTTAGGGTTAGGGTTAAGAGTCTCTCTTGGAAGAGGGAAACCAAAACACAAAATGATCGCCTTTCCTCCCTGAGAAAACCAAAAACTTTGTGTGGGAAAAAAATATTTTTTGACGATACTAAGCAAAGAACTACACAGACATTAGGCCGTTTTTTACCTGTTGCTGAAACAAGATTTTTGAAAATGTTTGAGTGGGTAAAAGAAGTGATAATGAAAAAGTTTATATTAGTTATGCTCTGTGGGATGTGAGAATTTCCAACGCTCCATATCTTGCAACGACCCTGAATACAGAAGGAGCTTCGTAATTCCAAGATCATTAAATTCATCCATTCGCTTCACAAAGGCAGAAATTATTGCTGTTTAATTCCTCCATCGCACCATCTCCTCTGCTGGGGAACATCTCCCCTGGAGGGAGGATCACTGAGGATTCATCCAAGTAGAGCTACACGATCAAGCAAGTCATATTTTCAGACGTAGCCATTGTAAAAGTTTCACTTCCTTTATTCTCCATCATTTTTTAACTGCTTTTAAAAAATAGGTTTTGCTCTCTTCAGCTGTGAAACTACAAGGTAGAAAGACACTGGAGTTTTATTTTACAATCTCTTGATGTGGTTCTGCTGTATGACATTCTTTAAAGGATTGTCTGCAGTACTACTACAGGATACATGCAGGATATGATGGCCACTACTAATACCACCTCTGTACAGTTGAAATCAGCATACACAATCTGGTTAAGTTAACCATTAAACCATTTACTCCTGCCTGACTAGATGTGACCCGGAGATGTGAAGGTGTGGTGTTGAGGAGTTAGGAAAGTACTCCTCAACCAACCAGGACAGTATTAAATCCTTGTGTTTTGCTGAAGCTGCTGGTCAACATTAAAGGCTCACGGCGGTTTCTCCAGTGGCCAACTCTCTTTTCATTACTGGCTTCATTTTCTCCTCATTTCCAGCAGAGAGAAAGCACTGTTGCATGATCCCCTCAGCGCTAGGAGGTAAAAAAAAAAAAAAAAAAGTCAACTTCTAGAGAAGGAGCTCCACGGCTCAAAATTTTTTTTTTTGGTGTAGTCGCACAGCAACAGCTCGAGACACGACCGGCGCTTCCCTCAAGCATCTAACTAAAAAACAAGAGGTCACATCTGAGATCTTATATATGTGTGATTGTATTTCTGTTGCATGTGTGTGTGTGTGTGTGTGTGCCAAACCCCTGTCTGTATCACAACATCACATCAACAAACTAACTGGAATGGCACAGTGTTACCTGCCTTTCAAAGCAAAAACAGTGCTTTTACTTTGAAAGAACAGCTTTTACTTTGAAAAATCGGGGTTTCTTGGCTTCTGTGTAGCTGTCCAGTGATGTGAGTGGACGTGAGGCTGTGATTAATGGTGGTAGTAATGGTTTAGTCAGTGCAGCATATGAGTCCAGCTAACAGCTTGGCTCTGTGTGGTGATGCAAGCCGACAGGAGAGTCACCTCCACCACCTCTGCACTGTATTCCTCCCTCGCTCGCTCTCTCCCTCTCTCTCTCTCTCTCTCTCTCTCTCTCTCTCTCTTGCTTTGTATTCTGAAAGGGTTTGCCGATTGCTGTCAGGGTCTCAATTCTTCCTTTCTTTCTTTCCTTCCCCCCCGTAGATCCTGGTCTCACAAAATTTCATGAAATGAGCACAATGTCTTCAAATGCAAATAAAAGGTAAGAGAAATCTGAATTGAATAGAAACAGGAAGTAGCTTGAGGGTGGAAGGTGTGAGGGTTGGGTGGGCGGATAACCACGACCAGAACTGAACCTCCGCCACAGTTTGGGCTCATATTGTGAAATCGTTTGACTCTTAGACTCTCCTGGGCGGATTCAGAGATCTGACTGGAACTGGTTCTGAAAAACGTTTTCTTTGTTTAAATTTGTTTGTTTGTTTGTTCGTTCTCCTGACCGACACCTCCCTCTGAGTGGGTTTGCAGATTGAGTTCAATTTCTACACGGGGGGTGTACACACACACACACACACACACACACACACACACACACACACACACACACACACACACACACACACACACACCCCTATTCTGACTGGATTCACTGATTGCTTTCAGGTCATGCTGATGTAAATTTTCTTCCCTCCTGCTTTCAACTTAAATTGATACCTAGCCTCTTTTTTTCATTCTTTCTTTCATTCAAGTGCTTTCATCTTTTTTTCTTCCTGAACTTGATTCATTGATTGCTTTCAGTTTCTATTGGTATCTATTTTCACTCTCTTCCGTCGCTGGATTCACATATTGCCTTAAGCTTATATTTTTCTCTCTGTCTGTTTTCTTCTCTCCTTTCCTCCTTTCCTCTCTCTGCAAGTTTGCAGAGTATTTTCAGCTGATGTAGCCCCGTCCCTTCTGGCGGCCATGTTGGAGGTCATCCGTTCTCTAGTCCGTCTCAATAGGGCTTTCAGATGGCGGCCATATTGAAGGTCCTCAGCTCGTTGATCAGCTGACTGTGTTTCTTCCCGTCTCAACAGAATTGAATCTTCTGGTTAATTTCTGTCTGTTTCTACTGAACTGATCATTTCATCACTGATCCATCTGATTGATTTAGTGTTTAGATCATGTAGCTTGTTAGTTAGCTAACCATAGTATCTGGTCAGCTAACCATCACTGTCTTGTTGTTAACACATCTGATTAGCACACTAGCTAATGTAGCTAGTAGAAGCTAGCGTTAGCAGTGGCTAGTAGTCCCATGTTAACAGTAACGTGTTAGCTAGCTAGCAGTTAGTTCAGGTGAACTAGCTGACTCTTCTCCAGCTCCAACTCAGAGTGTTTTGGAGTAGAGACTAGGGCTAAAGACAAGACAGTTTACTGAGTCACAGTAACCTACATTTGGAGACAAATCTACCTGATCACACTGATCACTTTTACTGAGAACGTTACTGGATGATCTACAGACACACCACAACAACCTGGTTCAGACAGTCAACTGGTCAGACAGTCTAGGCTGCTTGTTATATATTCAGACGTTATTTGCACACAGACAATTCTCCAGTAGACCTCCATGATGGCACCAGCTGTGGTTGCTGGGAGATCCCGAGCCCAGTGCTCGTCTGAAATGACCTGTGAAATGAAGAGCTGCAGAGTAAAGTGGAGGGCAGCTCAAGTACAGTTTAGCAGCCACTCCAACCCTGCTTTTAGGCTCACTGTGTGTGTGTGTGTGTGTGTGTGTGTGTGTGTGTGCCAACCTTGTATATCTGTGCATGTATGTGCTAATTAGTGTGTGTACTATACAGTTAAATGTTGCTGGAGTGCATGTTTGTGTGTGTGTGTGTGTGTGCATGTACTAATAGGTTTATTTGTATATTGTACAGTTTAAGTACTGTAGTGTGTGTGTGTATTTACGTGTATGTAGGTATGTAAGTATGTGCCAAAGTCATTGTACAAACTGGGATAGCCCCCTGGTGATTTTCTAGCCATCACACACACACACACACACACACACACACACACACTTGTACCTGCTACATAGTGAGGTCCGGGTAAATCAACCCACAAACTGAGGACCCCTCTTTCTGTTTCACTTAGGAACTCAACTCTTATCATTCTGGACACTAGATGCCGCCCTTTCCCCAATTATCACCTCAGATTAGCTGAAATAGCCAAGAACAAGAAAAGCTTTTAACCAACATAGTGAGGACCATCCTTGTTGCTAGGCAGATTTTAGCGGCATTGCCTCCCAGTATAAAAATACTAGTGTTTGAGTTTAGCTAGTTAAGCAAAATACTATCAGCCCAAACAACATGGTCATCTTTACATTTATACTAAGATAAATGAATAAATAAGAAATAAGAAACCTTTGTTTAACCTCTTCTTGCAACAACTCACCTCTAGCACTTTTAGTGGACGTACTTTGATCGGGCGCAGTTGCTCCAACGGATTACGTTGCAGCCATTGTGGCCCTTTTTGCAACTGCCGGCTGAGGCGATCTACTGGAGCAATTCCAAAACCTTTTGTACCTATTAGTCATTCAGACCCCAAAATATGTACAAATAGGGCCCAGGTTTAAAAATACCAGAATTACCCTTTAAATATATTTAATAATATGCAGGTGGAAATAATAATACTGATCAATACTGATCAAAGGATCTGCCCCAACCGCCACCATCACCACCATGAGAAAAAAAAAAAACACCATTCCCTCCAAAATGCCAGCCAATGGGATAATTCCTGTGTAGTTACAACACTAAAGACTGTAGGGGGAGTAAGAAAGCAAAAGTGTGAATTCACATTTTGGGCACCAAGCGAGGACCTCTGAGAAAATCAGAGTATATCATGTTTACAGCCTTAGGATGTGATTTAAATTAAAAAGAAAAGTGAGGACTGGGTCTAAAACTCACATCGGTCCTCACAAAGATAGAAGAACAGGAACACACACACACTCACACACACTTTCCTCTCCAGCTGAACCCCATCAAAGGCATATTTTGTGAATGTCAAAAATGAACAAAACAGGAAACGACTGCCTGAAAGACTTAAACTAATTACAGTCTGAAATGAAATGAAACAAATAGCAGGTAATACATTCATGAATGTAGTGGATAATGGAGAGGCTGCGAGGTTTTTTTGATTGGCAGCTCATGGCGATATATGGTTATTAAGGTTTCAGTATTTAGACAGTGGTTGGTGAATCGTCGTTCCTGCCTCAGCTGCTCTGCCAAATGTGAGTCAGGAAGTCAAACAGGGATGGATGGTTTCTCCCTCCGGCTTGTTTTCAGAAATGATGAAATGTACTTTTCTCATTGTGGGTGGAAGTGTCAAGAAAACAACTGCTACCGTCCGCTGGAAACCTTGCAACTTGCAAGTTTTTTTCTTTGCGTTTACCTGAGTTGAAAGTTAAGGTGTCCTTTTATATGCTGTGTAAATTGCATGACCTCAGGGCTCCACGTAAGACGTCCAAACCTCATTTCATGCTTTCAAAAATGCATGCGGGTCAGTTGGGAAATCAGCTGGCTTTTTTTGCAATTTCAGTAAAGTTCACTATTGGAGAAACTAAGTTCCCCCTTGACACTTGATGAATATGTTCAGTAGGCGGGTTCTCGATTCCTGGGTGAGGAAACTGAACCTGAAACACGTTCGCCTTCCTCAGCAGGTACCATCAAGGTGCTTCCTATTAGCTTCAGTGGAGCTGGTCAGTTGAAGACTGGTTGTACTGGGCAGCTCCCAGTGTGAATGTTTGACTGTGTGAGTTTGAAGCAGAGAGTTTCTGGAAAAGAGCACAAGCGCTCAGTCAACCATCCATGGTGAAATAACAGTGTCAGACTTGATTGACAGGTCATGGTGACACCGCGCCGCCCTCATTGGCCTGTGTCAGAATGTGTTTTTCCTGGCTCACCTGTTTCAGCCAGTTAGAGTCAGGAAATGAAAGTGGGAGATAATGTCTGCAGGTTTCCAGTGTTGATTGACAGCTGGTGGCTGCTGCTGTGTAGTGTGTGGGCGACCAGATGTACACACTCTGCAGCAGAGACAGGACTCACCAGACAAGCTGGTGTGTGTCTTTGTGGGTGTATGCACATATGTGCATGTATGAAGGCGTATGTATGTGCACGTGCGCATGCATGTCTGTGTGTGTGTGTGTGTGTGTGTGAGAAATCCATCAGAGGAGAGAGAGAGACTGACAGGAGATAGACCAGAATGCAATGCAGTAGCCAGGATAGACCAGAATGCAATGCAGTAGGAGAGATAGACCAGAATGCAATGCACAGCATTGTGTATGTCTGTGTGTGTTTGCATGTGTAAATGTGCATGTGCATTTTGTTTCTGTGTGTACGTGTGCATGTACAGCTGTGTGTGTGTGTGTGTGTGTGTGTGTATGTGTGTGTGTGTGTGTGTGTGCAGCCCAGATGGATACAAACCCTGAATGACTGTGGATGTGATCTAACAGGCTCAAGCGGACCTCCAGCGCCAGACAACAGACGATATGTGTGAGAAACAGAGTTTAGGGAGGGAGACGGCTTGTTCTCTACACACCGCTACCTCAGTTAATGTCCAACCTATAGCACATCCAGATGTTTCATATTACTGCCGTCTCTCATCCGGAATAAGACGCCCATGATGAACGATCATTCCCTGGATGAGACAATTCACGTCGGCTCGGTGCAGCTTGGGGGATAAAAAACTTCAGACTTTAGATAAAATACAACTTTATTGGCCACAGAAAGCCTTAGCTGGGCTGCAAATCAGATGTCAGAATAAGTACAACACGTTAAAATAGTACACATTAAAAGCATTCAACAACAACAGTCATGAGTGTAGATTATTTTAGCCGACTGAAGATGTTTGATTTTGCGTCTTGACTTTGGTGGTTCAGACGTTCCTGCAGCAAAACAGCGTACACAAAAGCTTTGCGAGTGTCGGCCGTGAAGACGGGAGGAAACAGACAGCCCAGAAAGACCACTTCAAACTCTCCTCACGGTTTACTGAGACGTCAAACAGCACAGCAGCCGAGCCTGTAGACTTCAGAGAGCACGTTTCCAGTTACCTGCATGTCAGAGCGGCTGTCTTACGAGTGTCAAGCAGCAAAAACACAAAGACTTCATAAGACAGTTAAACATGTCAACACTTTAGAATGGTCTCACTCCAGTGTGTAATAACCTGTGTGACTGTATTGTAAGTTCACAATAATACTGTGTAAGCACTTTAATACATAAAGCACCGACAAGAGAGAAACAAAACACTGCACAACAAGAACTTTCCATTTTATTATTGGAATTATCTATTATTATCTGGAATTATCCATTATCTATTATTGTCTTCCACCTCTTTGACCTTCATCTCTCCAGGAGAGGTCGACTATCGCGGTCCTGCTTCACATTCACTCTGGGAGCCGCCCAGTATAACCAGTCCTCTACTGGTGAGCAGCTCCACTGGACCACCTGGGGTTTGATGCCTTGCTCATGGGCTCCAGTCATTGTTGTGTGTTGTGTGAAATGTGTTCCTCAATCACAGACTTTCCCCAGCTGGTCCGGGGATTCAATCTAGCAACCTCACGGGCTAACCTCCCGAGCTGTGTTCATGCTAGCTTGCGAGCTAGCGGGCGTCCCCAGAAAAAAACAAAAAACGCCTGCATTCGTTTCACACTCTGCATCCCATTAGACGGCATAAACACTCATTAAATGCACTCAGCTGTAACCACGCTCTCCTTGCTTTTTTAGATTAATTCTTTTCTCCCTCTACTGCATAAGCATGTTTGCCCTTGACTCCGTCAGTGTGCCGAGGCGGCGGCGGCGGGGGCGGCCGGCCCATTGGTATGTATGAGAGCAAAAGGTGAGATATTCAGCCGGCAGTGAGCGAGAGGGAGGCCATTATACTCAAACACCACGGGGATAAACTGTCAAATGTTATTGTCACTCTGATGCACCCTCTCATACACTCTCGCTCTCTCTCACACACACACACACACTTTCTCCTTTTATGTCTCTCGCTCAATTTCCATGTTATCTTGAGCCTACTTCTCTTTAATACACATATTATACACTTTAACACACACACACACACACACACACGCATGCACGCGCAATACAGCTGCACAAAAACACAATTCACATTATTGAAAAAAACTCTCGTCTATTTGTTCAGCAGATTATTTACTGCAGGAGAAACACCAGGACAGGTAATAGGGAGAGGAGAACCATCTGGAAGGTTCTCCTGGTTCAAGAGGAGCAGCAGGTTCTCGCTGTGTGATGTTACTTGTTTACCAGATTCAGTAGATTTCCACTCTGGACTTCCATCGATCCATAGGTCACGTTATTACAATACAATATAATACAATATACTTTATTGTCCCCGTGGGGAAATTGGTCTTGGACTCAATATGTTTGCACACATATAACTGCCTCCATAATAAAAACAAACAACATATAACAAGCAGCACATACTGTAGTAAAACAACACCAATTACACATATTGCACATATCAACCAGTGATAAGCATCCCACAATTACACAACATTAAGATCATCATAGCACTTAAAGGTTAAGGCATCATTTCTTCAACACACAAAACATGTACACACGACGCAAACGTGCACACATATGTACACAGTGCACGTACACACATGCACATAGACATGCATGAACACACACGCATGCATGCAGTGGTTCATAAACACGTCCTCTTCAAACTAATGGGTAATAACTGTTCTCATCATCGGGTCTAATGATAACAGTCGTGATGTCCCAGCATCCCGCGGTGCGCTGATGACGGCGCGTCTCTCATACTTTATATTTTTATGAACTGCTCTGTTGGCGCTGATGACAGCCAGAGCCACTCAACATCTCCTTCCACCGCGTTGATCGAGTTCTGGGAAACCTTGAGGTTTTTGCCCCCAGGTGGCGGCGATATATATCCCCGTTTGTCATCCTGGTGTGGCGATTTGGATGTGATACGCTGCATCGTAGCGCGGTGCAGCGGGAACCCGGGGAAAGCTTGTATGTTGGAGACAAAGGAGATGACAGATAGATGGATGGATGCAGAGAGTACTGGGAAACTACATCCGCCTGTGGTTTGATTTCCTGCGTTTTTGAACAGCGGTCTGATCCGTTAGCGGGTTGTGGGAGTTTAGAAAATAAATCCTCCTTCCATCACGATATATGAAAGTACAGAGGCCGCGCTATCAATGCACTTTGAAGAAATTGGACAGAGTGAGAAGTGAGTGGAGAGCGCTCCCTCTGTACTTCTCTCTGCAGTGATGGGAGGATGATCGCTTATTGAGCTGGAATCAGATCCCATCCTCGCTGACGGTAGCCTCAGCTCCAGCGTTCTGCAGCAGAATACATCCTGCACCCCGACAGTCCCGCCGAGACGCATTGAAGACACTGAAGGGCCGATGGTTCAGACGTCTGTTGGGCAGCGTCGGCCCAAATTGTCCATTCTTCAGAAGAAATAACGAATCACCTAAGAAATAAGAATAAGAAATAACCCCAAACTGAGGGTATGAACTGGGATACAGCCTGCTGACACCACCAGCCCACACACAGCACTAACTGCTAACTGCTAACCATGCATTGCTACACATGTTAAAAATTGTCTAGTGCAACTTTAATTTGATAGACAGACAGGCAGACTACAGGAAGGTAGACGGAGAGACAGACAGGCAGGCAGGCAGGCAGGCAGAACGTATCAAATATAATATTAGTTATGTTAACATGTTTGTTTTGTCCTCCCAAGCTGAAAAAGCAGATTGTTGAAATACTTGTGGTATTTGTGTACGATGCTTCTGTGGAGGTAATACTTCTAATGTTAAAATGTTAAAAGTACATTATATTGCCTTGAGATTTCAAAAAAACTCCAAAAAAATTAAAAAAATTAAATGGTGATTTGTCCTAAAATGAAACTGTATTTTATATCGTCAGCTTGATGCTCCGATTGCATTTGTAAATCGTCTTCTGTTCCTCTGATAAACCCTTCAGTCAGAATTCATCCGTCAAACTTCCTTTGCTCTCTCTCCTTGATTTCTTCTTCATGTTCCTTTCTTCTTTTTTGCAAACGATTAGACGCCCTTTACCCGGCGTGTCTGATCCGCGGCCTGGTAAATATCGCGCTAGCCGAGCTGACAAGTGTTGCGAGCAGGAGGGTCAATCACGGCGTGGGGAATTCGTTTTGACTCATCCTCTCTCCGGGTTGTCACAGCACGGCGACTTCGATTATTTGGGGCGCCGGGAGCTTTTTGTCTTGCTCCCAGGCGTCTTCCCAGCAGCCCCCTCTCTGCCTTTGCAACCATCCCGTCAACTTTGCTCACAGCCTTCAAAACGAATTACAGTCGCCTCCCTGAGCGACGGGTCTGTCTTCTGTTTTCCCTCTTCTGAAAGGAATGGCCTCCGAGTCATTTTCCATATTTGCTCAGTAAGATGTGATTGCTGGATTCTTGTCAATGCTTGTTAAGTCGCAGTTTGATGGATATTCTCCTTGTTGCTGTACTTCACTACGGAGTTAAGATACAGCGGTGGTTCGACTGTTGAGAGACAGAATCCTTCATTAAGTCTTTTTCAGTCTCCATCAGGCTCCGTTGTAGCGTCCTTCCTCAAATTGTTGTATTTTTGTATTTATCCTTTAGTTAACCGGGGTAATCACGTTGAGATTTCCATCTCTTTTTCAAGTGGGCCCTGGCCAAGACGGCAGCATACAAATAATTTCACATATAAAACAACATTAAAAACAAATGGAAATAAAAACAAGACAGTAAGAGTACACAGTAAAAAAAAGTAGAGCAAGTGTCTTCAAAATTCAAATAGCAAAAGACAGAATTAAAAACATGAGCACTCCATGGCAAATGTATCGTGGAAACACAAAAGTCTCATCTCTCAAACTACTTTCTGCTCTTTGCACAACAAAAATGTGAAATCTTCCGAACATTTCCTCTCAGAGGTGCAGCGTTGGTGCACTTTGGGACTTCAGTGTTTAACTGTACATCATATCATATCATTGGATTATTATTGCATGCTGGAATATGATTGCTGGAGGAAATGAAATGAAAACAAAATTGAGAAACAGAATAGAAGTAATTTGTTGCGCTGCTGTTCATGAAACGGCTCGTGGTTTTCTTTTAGACCGCTTGTTCATTCAGACGAAGATCATGACTGCAAACTCCAATGTGTCTGTTCAGTTTGAACCGAGCTGTCAGGACGGACAACTGTAGTAGTACTTGTAGTATTGTAGTAACCAGGCTGCTAGTTAGCATCTGTTTCTTTACAGTTAAGACATGATGCGTAGTGATAATACTTTACTGTGATCATGGGTATGATGGTGTTGTGGACTGTTGCATCACCAGTGCACCCAGAATCACAGCTCAGTTCTCCCATGTGTCGCTGCTACGTTACGCTACGCTACGTCAGGCCGGGGACTCGCTGCTGCATGACTTTATAGCCACAATTTGGCAGTCATGGCTGATTTTCACAGGTCAGACTGAGTCCACGCTAGCTTGTTGCAACCGGCAGTTGGTGCAGATGAACTTGTTAAGGACTTTAATCTCCGGTCTGCCGATCCAGTTGGGACCATGTTTGATGTTTACGACTTGGATCTGGATGTCCTCCTGAAGCTGGTCAACGATTCAGTTGAGTTGAAAGAACAGCAGCACGTTGTGCCCGACTGGTTGTGTGTTCTAGTAGTAGTAGTGTTTTTGCAACAGTCGGGGGATTGCATGGCATCAGAGATCGGGTGGTGTGTGATCTCCAAATCCAACTCGTCGTCAAGTGTAGCCCAGCGATGCTAACAAAGCCAAAAACCAGTTCAGGTTAACTAACTGACTCTTCTCAAGTAGAGACTAGGGCTAAAGACAAGACAGTTTACTGAGTCACAGTAACCTACATTTGGAGACAAATCTAGACAAATCTTGAGTCTGTTGTTTGTCCAGCGACAGCCTGGTCAGCATGTTGTTGGAGTATTTCAGTAATGAACAGTGATGCATGGAACTGGAGGCCGACGCTGACGCTGACTCCGACCCCTGGTTCACCATGTCTGATTGGTAGCTGATTACCAGGTTACCAGGCTCACCAGGGGGTTGGTAGCTGTTGCATGTTCATAGTTATCATGTACTAGGAAAGAAAAGACGAGGTACGGCACCTTGGAACAACCTGGACATACGATTAGCCAACTCTATTGAACTGGGGACCCCTTCAAGGACCCCTGGGAATCCTTGGACTCCAATTACCAATGCCCTACATGTATGCATACAACCCAAACAAATAACAACCAGTGCATATCATGACACGTCCTCATTGGCTGGTGAATATCATACCGTCCAATCACACCCCACACTGATCCGTGCACGGACAATAAAATCCCCCTGCAGTTTATTAGATGAAAGTTAGAGCAACCAATGACAGATTGTGATTATGGTCTGTAAAATGACCTGACAGACTCTCTGGAATCCATGTTGTGGTCCACATAGAGAACTGTTTTATCCTTGTCCTTGTTGAAGGAAAGTTATCTGTTCAAAAGACGTCCGAGTGCTTTATAGCAGTGAAGCCAAGGGGTCGTTTCTATTCTCTTCTACTCTGCTCTATCAGCTCACCACCATGAAACCAGGTTGCTGTCCTGGGCGGCTGCAGACCGCCGTCCCCGCTGTGTTTGCAGCTGATCGTAAAATCCACCGCAGCAGAGGCGGCGGCGTTTCAAAGGGCGAGAACGTCTGTCATGCGAAGAGAACATGGTGCCGAATAACAATACCATGCAATGTCAAGCAATGACAGACGGCTCTCCGGGGACCAGTGGTGTGACCCGGTGGAGGGGGGGGGGGTAAGACAGCCGGGAGAGAGCCGCACACACACACACACACACACACACACACACACACATATATACACACTGCAGGTCTTTTATGTCGATGCTTTGGAATGTTGTTCGATACTTTCATGCCAATAAAACACATTGAATTGAACTGAGAGAGAGAGAGAATAAGTGTGTGTGTGTGTGTGTGTGTGTGTAAAAGAGGACGGTTGAAGGCTTTGACCTTTGGTCCAGCAGTGACAACTGGTTCTGTCCTGCAGGCCGGTTGTTGTTTCTGAAGGATGTCCAATAATAAAGTGAGAGCTGCTGTCAGCATGTCACTAATACACTTCAGCAGTTTAGCTTCAATTCCCAGATCACCAACATTATAAGAGATCCTGTAAAAGAGAATTATTAGATTAGAAGGTCAGAAGGAGGCAGAAAGGATCCTCGTTACTTTTAATACTTTTACCATCATGGTTCATATTTATATCCACTAGTGGCATTTTGGATCTCTTTCATGGGGCTTTTTATTTTATCACTCAGTTTATACCAGTAAGATTTCAAATTCATTTCAAATCATAATACATCATCATATAAAAGCATTCAGAAAACAAAAACATTATTAATTTAATGGATATTTTATGAACATTCAAGGACATTTTACTCGTTAATACCTGACTAGTCTATGTATAGTTACTGTATAGTTACTGTTCTACTGTCCTCCTGAACCAGACCTCCTGTTGTCTGTTATCTTGTGTGCTGGTTAGTACTGATGAAGGTCCCCCACAATGCATCTGTGCTGCATCCACCTTGTATTCCATTGCATTATTACATGTCATTTACTCAACTTACATCTTACCCAACATACACAATACAACATAAATCTCAATCAACCGGGTCATATCCAGATTATTCCTTCTGCTTCATGACGGCTGAAAGCGGTTCTGATCTCTGCAGGTCAGGAGGGCGGCAGCGGTGCAGCAGACCTGGGGTCAGTGTATGTATTTATGCTAGTTCTGGATATGTCTCTGCAGCAGAGCCATCTGTAGTCCTGCACATTTCTTGTACATGTCAGATGAAGTGATGCTGACAGCAGTGTGCGGTGTGTAGGAACTTATTCCCTCCTTAGCAAGCACACCTCCATGTTAGGATTCATGAACGCTCTGCACCTCTTCAATCACTTCTGCCTACATGAGCGTAATCCATTCAGCCACTCAGTCCTACGTGACTGTCATAAGAAACTCGTGATTGTAGACGGATATCTCTCTGTGTGATGTTTCTGTGATTCATCGGATCGTGCTTCTTGGTGCAGCAGCTCCACCGAGGCTCGGGAAGCAACGCTGTCAGTCAGCTAGCCGGTGAGCAGCTAGCTAGTTAGTGCAGGGTTTTGAGTGACTGATCAACTGACTGAAATCCACATAATTCACAGTACGGCACTTTGGAACAACCGGGACATACGATTAGCCAACTCTATTGGACTGGGGACACCCAGGGACCCCTTAAAGGACCCCTGGGAATCCTTGGACTCCAATTACCAATGCCTTACATCAGAGTTCCTCAAATCCAGGCCTCAGGGTCCAGAGTGCTGCTGGTTTTCTCTCCTACCAGGAAGGTAATTGCATTCAACTGGCATCCCAGGTCTTAATCAAGCCCTGATTAGACAGCTAGAATGGAAACTACCTGGCAGAGTAGAAAACCAGCGGTACTCTGGACCCTGAGGCCCGGATTTGAGGACCACTGCCCTACATGTATGCATACAACCCAAACAAATAACAACCAGGGCATATCATGACACGTCCTCATTGGCTGACGTTGCACCAGAAATGGAGACTCTATGGTTACGTTGATAGTTTAGTGGTGGTTGGAGCCAAACGTAAAGTAAAAGAAACACAGCTGCAAGTTTCAGTTGTCGTGGAAGAATAACTCTTGACAAGCAGATGCACTTCATATATTTTCATTGTTATTTTATAGATAAAACGTCGCCACAATGCAGGAAATAAAGTCTCTGCATCTGAGAATCTTCTGGGGGAAGAATCTCCCTCTTCCCGGCCTCTCAAGGTTGCCAGGTATTGTAATGCGCGATGTACAACACCAAGTATAATCTGTCGTCCTGCTAGCGGCTCGGCGGCCTGGCAGCTCGCAAAGTCACAGCCAGCCGGCGTAGCGTTTGAGTGTTTGCTGCTGCGCCCGGCGGCGGCTCGGCCCCGGCGTGTCACGGCGAGCGCATGACATTGGGGAGAGTGTTTTGGCATTGAGTCACAGGGGAAATCCTCTCGACCACCGCCGTCGGAGGAGAGTCGTCTGCCACCCAGTCCCCATTGACAGCACCAGCGGCGGTGCAGTTCCTATTTATAGGATCTATCCCATCCACATCCTCCTGCCATGGCCGATCTGCATGCCTGGGGCCCGGGGGGGGCGGTGGGTTGAGCTGTGTTTTCCTGATGGGATTAGTAGTGACATCACGTTTGGAAACCCTGGAAGCAGCCGGGCTTCGTTCCTTCGCTCCCTCGCACGCCGAAACGTAGGCTGCGCTCGCCATGCACGCGCATGACGACACGTTGCATATATATCTTCTGAGAGTCGGCCATATGCTCCCTGCACACTCATGCAGCGAGGCCCATTAATAAAGAGCTAACCATACACGGCGTAGCTCATGAGACGCTGGTTGTATTTGACACACATCCATTAGCCGGGTCTTTATTTGGCGGCGGCGGCACCGCCTCGTTTGCACTTCAAAACGACTGCCTCAGCGCTGCTCTCTGATCAGTTGGTTGCCGGTAACCAAACAGGACAACTGTCGATGCCGTTGAGCTAATTGATTCTCGTGTCATTAATCAGTGTCATATTTGCCTCCACTTCTCTTCCTCGGTGGTGTTTGCAGTCCCCCTTGATATGGAAAGGAGGAGGACGTCCCCCGAGTCCAAACTGTCATATCGGAGATGTCTTCATTAGCTCTGAACTTTCACCACGAAATCCATCATGACTTAAAGAAAAGACTCACTGTGCATGAGGCAACGCTCACTCACTTACTGCTACTCCAGCTGATGTACTCCCTAGTGCTAGTTTCTAATGACAGACCAATCAGAGGGATGGATCAGGACACGCTGAGCCGTACAGCCGTACGACCAACATTAGCTTGTTTTCCCTCGGTGGTGAAGCCTTGTCATGTTCAGATCTGCTGCTCTCCGTGTTTTCACATCGATGCTTCGTGTTGCAGAGACATTTAGATCAGTTGTAGATCATTTTCTGTTTCAAACACATCTGGACATATAGAGCAGCGATGAACAGGAAGGTAAATGTAGTTTTATCTAAAGCACCTCGCAGCCTCATGGTGTTGGTGCCTCTGCTCATCGAGCCACAACTGTATGTGACTAGATTCCTTCACGTTTGAGATTCAAAATCAGAATACTGACCTGGGATCATTGGTCAGGACCAGTTCAACCCAGTGAGTTATGATCTACTACCTGATTTTGAGATATTAGATTTTTTAATTGATACAATGAAATGTAAAAACCCCAAATGGGATCAAACTTTTATATTGCAGCTGTAAGGAATTATTTCTTGGTCGTGGTGATGAACGTAAGAAGAAAGCAGCAACAAACTACGTCTCAGGATTCAATGAGTATTTAACAGTTCAGCGCTGAAAGGGAGAAATATCCGGCAGCATCTCTGCCTACGAGGAGAATCTGAAGAACTCCAAGCAGAAACAGTTCCTTTATACAAACTCATCCATGTGATATTTTACATAGATCCTTTCATCCCCTCAGCCTCTGTCTGTTAATTGAGTTGAGTGGAAGTAGTTCTGTCTCACCTTCCTCTAGACCTGTGAACACCACGTCTCTTGTGCTAATTTCCAATTGATTAAAAGCAACCAAAAGGCCTGTACTGTAGAAGAGGCTCCAGACGGCCTTAGTGTATTTTAATTGTGTTGCCGAGACAAGACAATCTTGCCTCGGCCAAATATATAATAATTCCCAACACAGCTAAAATAAAAATCAAATCCAACATCGCCTCACTGAGCAGCCTTGAACCAGCATCCTGCCACTGGTGCAAGATCCCCTAAAACCTCCTGCTTTTCTAGCCGAGACCTTTTCACCCAAACCTCTCTGCTGGCTGGATTTTGTTTTGGTTGGCATAGCAACATCAGCGTATCGAACGCAGCATCGTGAAACGCCGAGACTTATTACTCCTCTGCTGATTCCACCGGCGTAACTCTCGCCAGATAGATGGCCCTGCCTTGACCGCGGCAGCAGGGAGGTTAAACAGAGCAGGACTGCAGCTCCGTCCGGCGCTGGGGGGCCTTGGCGTGATTTAATGTTCATCCCTCTCGGTCGCCACGCCGACATAGATCTCACTTTTTTTATATCACCGAGCTCCATTTGCATTTTAATGGTGTGTGTCAGCGCGGCGGCCGAGCCCTCCGGCGGCTCGCTGCTCTTAAAGCCTCCAATTAATTACACACAGTGTTACGCATCACAAAGGGTGGGCGGGGCTCCGGCCCTGCAATTAGCCGCCGATGCTATTGGATCCTACATCATTATTGCGGGACAGCGGGGGGGCTTTATGGTGCAGATTCAGTCACTGTGCCGAGCCAAGAAAAGAGGAAACATTTACTTATATTTTCTTATTTAGAGATTAAGATTTCCATAGCTGAGCAAAGAGGAGGAATCGTTTTAATTAACTTCGTGTGTGATCGTGTTTCTGCAGATAAGCGCTCCTCCCACCGCAATTAAGCCGGCAGCGAGACTTGATCCCTCGCAGCGACGCGGTTCACGAATGAACAACCCTCTAATCCGGTGAACTTTACCAGCCCCGGTGGTATTTACCGACTCAACACTTCAACAAATGGATGAGGTGTTTCTGCTGAGTGTATTACGGCTCCTCATGAACGAGCGAGCTAGAAAGACCGGGAGGGTGAAGAAGAGGCGTCTCTGTTTTTTTTGTTGCTTTTAATGAAAAAAGTGTCATATTTAAAAGCTCTATTATTACAGATCTGTTCGAGTATATTGAGCTCTATTATTACAGATCTGTTCTAGTATGTTGAGCTCTATTATTACAGATCTGTTCTAGTATGTTGAGCTCTATTATTACAGATCTGTGCGAGTATATTGAGCTCTATTATTACAGATCTGTTCTAGTATGTTGAGCTCTATTATTACAGATCTGTTCTAGTATGTTGAGCTCTATTATTACAGATCTGTTCGAGTATGTTGAGCTCTATTATTACAGATCTGTTCTAGTATATTGAGCTCTATTATTACAGATCTGTTCTAGTATATTGAGCTCTATTATTACAGATCTGTTCTAGTATGTTGAGCTCTATTATTGAGCTCTTTTATTACAGATCTGTTCTAGTATATTGAGCTCTATTCTGTCGGTGCCTTCTCAGAGGTTGGCTTGTTTCCTGGCATACTGGGTTCAATCTAATGTGTTGGCACCATCCTACCGTCCTACCAGCCCCGGGGGTGCTGACCTCTGACCTCTGACCTCTGAGGAAAAGGTGATTTCTCTACAGGAATCAATAAAGAACCAAAATGTTTTTCCACACGATTCTGTGCTGCACACAAAACGACTGAAGGTTCCGGTCACCCCCTCTGCTCTACTCTACTCTGCTCTACTCTACTCTACTCTACTCTGCTCTACTCTACTCTACTCTGCTCTACTCTACTCTACTCTACTCTGCTCTACTCTACTCTGCTCTACTCTACTCTACTCTACTCTGCTCTACTCTACTCTACTCTGCTCTACTCTACTCTACTCTACTCTACTCTACTCTACTCTACTCTACTCTACTCTACTCTACTCTACTCTACGGGCTTCCCGTGGTTCAGAATGCATCCATTGGAAACAGCATCACTTCTGGACCCGAGTGTCTGTGGGGGCTGGAGGGTCCAGGAGGGTCCAGGAGGGTCCAGGAGGGTCCAGGAGGGAGTTCTGCCAACTCCATTAGGGAGCATCTGTGAGTTTGGGCATCAGAGGGTTGGGTTGTTGTTGTTGTTGTTGTTGTTGCCAATTGTAGTAATTATTTGGAAGAGCAAAGCCTCAGTAGTGAGGAGAAAATACTCCTCACCAAATGAGTGTGCAGTGTTTTTGTACAGCGGGCTGCAGCACATATACGAGTATAAGTACACTCACTTTCATGCATGTACATGTGCACACACACACACACACACACACACACACACACAGACGTATGATTGCACAGGCAGTCAAACAGGCACATTGCTGTAATTCACCTCTTGCAAAAATACAAACTGATCTGAGTAAAGTTTTGGGTTGTCCGGTATCAGATGATAGATGGTAGACGGTTCTGACTCTGACTCAACACTCCTCCTGGCTGGGACCGTGTTCAGACTCATCATCCCTCACCAGCTACGGTAGAAGTGCCCATAGGCAAGGCACCAAATGCCAAATTGCTCCAATGGAGTCCTCAGCAGCCAACAGTAGAAACCTGGGTTTGTTCTGGATGCCCCCCCCCCCCCCCCCTCCCCCACATGTTGAACTATAATGTCTATTCTGTTTACGCTTGCCAACCCGACCCGACCGTCCTGGTAGGGGATCGCTCTCTGAGTAGCCCGGGCCAGGTCCAGGACCGCGGCGTCCCAGGTCTCGGTCCGGGTCCGGGACCGCGGCGTCCCAGGTCTCGGTCCGGGTCCGGGACCGCGGCGTCCCAGGTCTCGGGCCGGGTCCGGGACCGCGGCGTCCCAGGTCTCGGTCCGGGTCCGGGACCGCGGCGTCCCAGGTCTCGGTCCGGGTCCGGGACCGCGGCGTCCCAGGTCTCGGGCCGGGTCCGGGACCGCGGCGTCCCAGGTCTCGGTCCGGGTCCGGGACCGCGGCGTCCCAGGTCTCGGTCCGGGTCCGGGACCGCGGCGTCCCAGGTCTCGGTCCGGGTCCGGGACCGCGGCGTCCCAGGTCTCGGTCCGGGTCCGGGACCGCGGCGTCCCAGGACCCGGTCTGGCTCTGCTGTGCTGCAGTGGCCTGCTCAGTATTCAGCTCAGCCTCCAGAGTGGACAAGGGAAGAAATACGAGTCCACTGTCACACTTGGCTGATGTCCCTGTGCTCCTCCACCCTGCCTCCCTCCCATCTTCACCCCTCCCCTCCCTCCCTTCCTCATCCCTCACTCCCTCCCCTCCCTCCCTTCCTCATCCTTCACCCCTTCCCTCCCTCCCTTCCTCATCCTTCACCCCTTCCCTCCATCCCTCCCTCTGTCCTTCCTTCCCTTTCTGTCTCGATATCTAACTCACGTCCTACGAATGGGGCAGTGGGGAGTGCTTAGTGTGTGTGTGGTGAGGAAGATGGCTGTTTATTGTGTGTATACGAGAGAGCGAGGGAGGAGGAGGGAGGGAGGGGGAGGGATGGAAACGAAGCGAGAGAGAGCAAAACAAAGAGAAATATAGAGGGAAAACAGCAAGAGAGAGAGAGAGAGGGAGAAATAAAACCAGTGACAGATGGAGAGAAATGACGCCCTGTGTTGGAGTCCCACCAGTTGGTTCCCTCAACGCTGCTCCACCAACGCTGCTCCACCAACGCTGCTCCACCAACGCTGCTCCGCTGACCCTCATCCATCGTGTTTGCCGGCGAAGGTGAAGGAGGAAATGAAGCCTTCACGCTCTCAGGCCCGATACATCAGACCTGTAAACACACCGACGCGTCATCACCCGATCGCCGGCTGCATCTGGAAAAAATTGTGAATCTGCGTCCGTCCGTGTTGAAGACGTGAAATCTGTTTCAGCTGCTGTGAAGGAAACGGTTCGTCTTCCTCTTCCTGCTCTGATGCCACGCCGCCGTTATTCTTCACCGCCGTAACGAGACGATTTCCTCGAGGATCGACAAAATCAGCTGAATGCAGACGAGGCCTGCTGATGTTGACGGACAGAAGAAAGACAGTGAGATACTGATCAATATCCATTAGTATTTCATATATATATTCATATTTTTCTGTATGGTTTATATGGTTTCTGTAATGGTTGAATCGAAATGTAAATTGCTTTGTCATGAGCACGGCAAATAAAGAAATTGAAATTGAAATTGGAGACAAGATCGTTTTATCCTGCAAATGCAATAAAGGAACTGAGAATTTCCCTCGGTGAAATCAGATTTTCACCAGATGGCGTCGTGGTTCTCAGGCTGCATGTCGAGGAAGCTCTGGAGAGAACAAGAGTAAGACGAGCAGAAAGAAGCAGCTTCCTGTTGTCATGTTGTATTTCCTAATACCCGTGTCCAACCGTGGATTGTGATTGGACGAGAGGCGTTTCCACGATGCTTAAACTCTGCCTTGTTGAAGCAAGGATGAAGACGTTTATCGCTTAGCAACAGGGAACTCATTTTTGGCGGAGGGCAAGAATGAGTATTATTAAAGTAAAACCGGAGTACGCTCAGCGCCGGGCCGAGTCACCGCCGAGTCACCGCCGAGTCACCGCTATCAATCAACCCCCACAAACTGAACACCCCTGAAATATCCTCAGATGCTTTTCAGACAGAAAGATAAGTGTGTTGTCTCTTGGACAGGGAGTTGGAAGAGTCGCTCGACGTGCGCGACGACAATAAAAAGCCATCATCAATGGAGGTCCGATACTACGATTCACCATGGCAACCAGCAAGCAGCAGGGTCGTAAAGGAGAGGGAATTGGCGTGGGAGAATCGCTGCCCGAGTCAATGCGTACGTTTGAATGCAGTAGTGTATTCATTTAACATTTAACCACACTGTTCTTAGAATATTACCTACATGTGAGAAAGTGGTGGAATAGTATTGGAAAAAAATATTTTCATTTAGGTGCAATCACACGGACGCAAAGCCACTTGGCAGCAGCTGAAAATGAAATATAAAAACATCACAATAGAGTCATTTAGCAGACGCTTTTATCCAAAGAGACTTACAAAGGTGACAGTTAACACTATGTGGGGTTTGAACCCACAACCCTGAGACAGGTCTCATGCTGTACCCACTGAGCTGTTTGGGCCAGACATGCTTCAAATACTGTACTTAGGGGTGACAAATTAGAAAGGCAGATCTAGAAATGTAATTACTCAAATATAAGTTAGAGGTGGGTGCATGGTCACAGGAGAAATATAAAATACTAACTGTTGCTTTTGTTTTTGTAGGAAATAAAGACGACCAAATGAAAGGTGTGTTTATGTGACTGCTCGGGGTGGTGGTAGCGTAATCTGTGAAGTGTAAACAGCATATTATATCTCGGACAGTTCTTCCATCCTGGACATTGAACATCTAATTGGGTCTCAAAATCTTCTCCCGACTATGTGAATTACTTCGTCTTGAATATCGATCACGTTACCGAGGAAACAACACGCCATGTCCGACAGCTGCTTCAGGTTCAGCAGAGGGAGGAGACAGGGAGGAAGTCAGGGGTTTGTTCAAGAAAACCTGCCAGCGAGCAGGTTAGGTTCACAGAGTCAGTTACCATGGTAACTGAATCAGAGTTTGAGTTAGCTCTCTTTCTGGAACGGAAAACCCAGAGTTTCCTCATCTCAGGGTTAACAAACTCAGAGTTTTCACTAAACCCTCTTCTTGGAACAGACCCCTGCTCTCTCCTGGTAACTTCACCATAAACGTAACGGTGAGCAGGAAGCCAGAAGGCCAGAAGGTCTTCACGGACAAAAATGGAGGGCAGATTTAAACACTGGCAGCAACATGCGTGCTGCCAGTGTTTAAATCTGCCCTCCATTTTTTAAATTTATTTTTTGTTTTTTCGCCTCCTCACTGCAGCAGATTGAACGGAGCCTCGGTAACAAACCAGGACTCCTGCCTCCTTCCCGGCCAAGACGCCGCCGCCTGCCTGCCGACTCTCAGGGGTCCGTGATAGATTGCTCTCTCTCTGCCTTTGTGCCAGGAAATTGCTTTGTTTTGTTAACAGTCTGCCTCTGTTCCAGCCCAGACAGCAGATAGGAGCTTTCCCTTCTGTTTATCTGCCGAAATATGTTTGAGACCGTCTTGAAATGAATTACAGTCGAAAATATGGAGAGGTAGGAAGACGTAGAGGACACGGAGACGAGGAGGAGGAGGAGGAGGAGGTTACAGTATGAGACGAAGAACTAGTAAGGGAAATAAACATCAGTTGTGTGTGTGTGTGTGTGTGTGTGTGTGTGTGTGTCTTTAAGTGGATTCATTCACTTTGTATTTTTGTTTGTACATCAACTATTACACACTTGGTAGAACTGATTACACAGCAACCGAGATATCCCACATACACACACACACACACACAGTAATAAATACAAGGGAAGTGAAAATGGGATCTTAGGAAATTCTTCTGTGTTGCTTTGGAGAGATTGTTCTTCACTTTCATGGCAAATAAAACAGATAATTGATTGAATTGAGTTCAGTAGAAAACTCTGGACCTGAACGGGGAAGAAAGACAGTAAATTCTGGCCAGAATGCAATGCAGT
>JAXDDW010000116.1:512500-550000 GCA_034670385.1 Hoplostethus mediterraneus | reverse complement strand
CTTCCCAGAGATCACCTGTCAATCAAACAGGTCTTAAGGGAATGGATAATGATCGCCTTGGGAAAAGCTGCTGTTCAATAAACAAATGTATTGATCAGCGTTAAAACACAAAAATTGAATTTTGTGACAAAGATCTTAATTTTTTTATTTTTGTCCCCATCTTTGTTTCTCTGCCTCACTGTGGTGTCCCTCACTGTGGTGTTCTTCACTGTAGTGTTCCTCACTGTGGTGTCCCTCACTGTGGTGTTCTTCACTGTGGTGTTCTTCACTGTGGTGTTCTTCACTGTGGTGTTCTTCACTGCTCTTCCCAGAGATCACCTGTCAATCAAACAGTGTGTCCAGTACTGTGACGTCTTTCTCCTTGGATTTCCTGTTGATGGAGTTTGAGTTCCTGTAGGTGGCGCTCTTCTCTTTGTCTGTTCAGCCACGGTGGCTATCGCTGCTCATGCTAACTACCCAGTTCTTCTTCTGTTGAAACATAAAACACATCACTTCCTGTCTCCTACCTGACACCGGGTGTTGAGAGCAGCAGATGGAGAAGCTTCATGATGGTTGAGGTTGATGATGTTGAGGTCCAGAGATCAGAGAGAGGAGAGGACAGAGATTTAGATGGAAATATTCCAGATTATTAGTTTAAAAAGGGAAAATTGGAACAAAAAACTGGAGAAGAATGAGGAGAAATTCAAAACTTGAAGTCGATAAGACCTAACAAGCACATTTATCGTTGAAGTTTTTTATTTCTGGTACAAAACCATCAGCATCCCTCATCCATTGTTTCCTGTTTAGCAGCACCGGCCTGGTCAGATAACCTTTTAAACAATTTGCAGAGCTTTTAGTTCATGGCTTGGCTACCAAAGCCAAATAAATATCACTCACTTGTTCTTATGGCTGCAGCTTGCATTTAAAGAGTGAATTATCATGGAGATTTGTTCAAATCAGATGACGTGGAAGAAAATAAGAGCTCTGAGCTCTCTGGACAACATGGGCGAGAGCTTTTAGTACATTAATGTGTTATTGGATATGTGTATGGATATTATATTCAACAGAGATAGATAGACAGAGAAATAGACAGATAAACAACAAATAAAATAATTAAATACAGGATGGTTTTAGCATTTATTGGCAGTAATATTTCCATTAATTGTCGGTTTAGTCCATGATGGCTTCGGATCGAGTTTTTTTTGTTCATTTGTTATGTTTTTTATTTATTTATTTAATTTATTTATTATTATTATTTTTTTGTCATATTGTTTTTACCCTCTGTTCTCACCTTGTCATCTTGTGCTTGTCTTGTTTTTTTACTTGTTTTAATTTATTGTTTTGCTTATTTTGCTTCGATTTTTCTAATAAATAAATAATAAAAAAGTACAATTACAATTACTGTAAAATAACAATATATTCTGCAATATTTTGATATCCTTATTGTTCTCCACTTTTTTTCATAATAAACGAATCTCACATCGTTCTACTTCTACTAACATGTACTTAAGTGTCATAATTGTCAGTTATGGGTCTATATATCTATAATTCACCATTTGCTCTATCCATATTTATATTCCATTCTTCTTTTTGTTTTCTATTAGTACTTGCTGCTGCAACGGCCCAAGTTCTCTACGGGGATCAATAAAGTTTCATCTAATCGAATTATTATTATTATTATTATTATTATTATTATTATTATTATTATGATGTCAGGTTGGTCTGTTCCTGCTACTGTACACTTCCTGTTCTTCCTGTTCAGAGCAGAGTTGAGCAGCTTCCGGTTTGAGGAGTGGGAGGAGCTGAGCAGCGTTGAGCCCAACACTGTGGCCTGACAATCAGCGCCACAGATCCATTTAGCATTCATGTCCTTATGGAAGCCTCTTAGTCATCAGCAGAGTACACTGGAGAGATAACGGTGTGTGTGTGTGTGTGTGTGTGTGTGTGTGTGTGTGAGCACTGATAAAGGCTCTGTCTCTCTCTCACCCGCTACACTTCACTTATCTTTAAAAAGACATTGTAAGTGCAATGCAATCGCGTCGCCATCAGGCAGAGTAAATTACTTTTGAAAGCGGTCATTTTTCAGTTATGCCGAAATTTGGCAGCAGCTCTCTCTCTCACTCTCTCTCTCTCTCACTCTCTCTCTCTCTCTCTCTCTCTCTCTCCGGCCGGACGCATTTTGGCCTCGTCTGCAATGCAGCTCTGCGCCACTGCTGCTGCTACGTGCTCCGATACTGCAGATCATAGCAGCTGTAGCTTTTGACTGCAGGTGTAAAAGAGCGTCACGTAACGAGAAGTGTGATTTGAAACGATTCGTTCTCAGAGTGCGTCGCCCCCATCTCGCCAAGATGACAAACCTTCGTTGTGTTGGATTGAATTTCACTTTGTCACAGCCTTCCTCAAGGTCCCTGGTAGAGCTGTCACCACCGATACACAAGAAATAGATGCAACTTTGTTCCTAAATGTTTCACCGCCGTTAGATTTGCACCGGTGTATTTGGTCTAGCCTCCGATGAGGCTTTTTGTTTCATAGACTCGTCTTCCTCATGGCCTCCTGGTTGCAATAAGGGAAGTCTGACATCGTTGCGCTGGCATTGCAGCCCCGTTTTGTTTCCAAATTTTAAGTCCATTTTCAATTGAATTTGAGTCTTTCCCTATCGAAAGTATTGAGGTCACTTCTGTTTTGGTGACAGATGGAATTGCTCTGCGGAGTCACTGCTCCCCTCGGCGTGACCGAATTATAACTCTGCATCACAGAAAAAAAAACTGATTTGAGAAAAAAAACGGATAAACATCGGTGCCTGAATCTTTGCCAGACGATAAGGGAAATGAATTCTGCAGAACCCTTACTCAGGAAAAACAAACAACAGTGTGAATCTCTTTAGGAATACGCTTTCATTGGCAGAACACTCACAATATTAAGGAAGACACCAAGAGGAAATAGAAAAATTTGGCTGTAAAAAAACAAAACACAATCAATTTATCTGATTTGTGACACACTGCACACATTCCAACCTCATCACCTTTTTAAAGAAAACACATTAAGCTGAACCTTGTGTTGAAGATGCCCGCCTCCATTTTCCTCTTCTTCTTCTTCTTCCTCCTCGACGAAAATATCAGGGGAACTCAATCAGTGCGCTGATAGTGAAATGCCACTGAGCAAGGCTGGAGGGAATGCACCTGAGAGGCTCTGTGATTTATTGCTAGGCTATGCTGAAGCCAAGTCGCCAACTCTAATTAGAAAATACTGTGCAGGCGACTGAGTGCACCAGCAAGCCTTAAATCTCCCGGCCATCAGCGACGAGCACTGCAGCAGCTTCCCGGCTAAATTTAGAGAGAGATCCGTCCTTGTATCAGCCGCTGTTGATGGATGCTGCACAGGGACGTGTGTGTGTGTGTGTGTGTGTGCGTGCATACATGTGTGCAGGCATTTATGTACGTGCATGTGAGTATATGTGCGTGCATGTGAATTACGTGTGTGCATGCATGTGTTTGCAGGCATTTGAGTGCCTGTGAGAGTACATGGACATAAATTGTGTGTGTGTGTGTGTGTGTGTGTGTGTGTGGTGCATATGTGCCTGCTGTGTGCATGTCAGTGCGTGTGAATACAGGCGTGTGTATATGTGTGTGTGTGCATTTAAGCATGTACGTGTGTCTGCATGTGTGCACTCTTGACTGTGTGTGCATGTGTTTTCAGGCATTTATGTGTGCATGAGATCATCTGTGCTAGTGTGTGTGTGTGTGTGTTCGTGTGTGTGTGTGTGTGTGTGTTCATGTGTGGTCTCTGCTCATCTTGGACGGCGGCCCAGGGTCACAACGCTTGGATGAAGCAAAAGAAAAGGCCACGAGAAAGGTGATACACATGGTGTATTTCATTGTCAATTCTCTCTCTCTCTTTCTCCGTCACACACACACACGCACACACACACACACACACACACACACACACACACACACACACACACACACACACACACACAAAAGCAGACCTGAGACTCACTGGTAAAATAGCAAGTCTGTGAAATTATATTTAGATGTCTTGACACACACACACACACACACACACACACACACACACACTCATACATGGCTGACAGACCCCCCGCCCCGAAAAACAGCAGCATCAATGGTAACATGGGGCGTCTGCTGAATTGTGTTTTGATGTCTCCTGGCATGCAGAGAATACATTTAAACGGCTGTCGCTCAGCAGATAGACAGCACACTGACACACACACACCCACACACGCACACACACACACACACACTGACACACTCACACACACACACACACACACATAGCAAGTTAAATAATGGTTCAACAAATGCAAATTACAGGTTTTTCTATTCAAAGCTCAAGAGCTGCTCGAAATATTTCTACCACAAAACAGTTTCAGTTTTATTCGACAGGCTTCCTTTCTAATTACACAGATTGGCCAATAGGCCCCCAGGGTGGTGTCCCCCATGGTGGTGTCCCCCAGGGTGGTGTCCCCCAGGGTGGTGTCCCCCAGGGTGGTGTCCCCCAGGGCTCAATCCTGGGCCCTGTACTGTTTACAATTTATATATGCTACCCCTCGGTAACATCATCAGGAGACACAAGATTGACTTACACAGCTATGCTGACGATACACAGTTCTATATCTCTGTGTCGCCTGATGATGTTAACCCCATTGACAAATTAAGTATTACTATTAGTATTATATTATTATTATTAGTAGTAGTAGAAGTATTAAGTGCATTGATAACATTAACACATGGATGACCCAAAACTTCCTTCAACTTAATAAGGACAAAAGAGAAGTATTAGTTACTTCATATGAAGCCCGCGGCCAGAAACCTTGGTGTGTTTTTTGACCTGCTTTAAATTTTAAACCCTACATCAACTATGTCACTATTTTATAATTTAAGGAATATTGCTAAGGTTTAGCCGCCTCTCTGCAAACACAATACAGACTGACTGATGCATTTTATCACCAGTAGACTTGAATACTGCGATTCTCTCTGGTCTGCCTATAAAAAACAGAAGGAAAGAACATCAGTTTTAGAGTCCTTACACTGGTTGCCTATTAGTTTTAGGATTGATTTTAAAATCCTCTTATTGGTTTTTAAATCACTAAACTGGCTCGCACCTCGAAACATGTTTGACCTGCTCTTACGGTATTCCCTCAGATCCTCTGGCGTGGGCCTTTCAGTTGGACCAAGGGTAAAAACTAAAACCTTGTACAGTGCTATGTAAGAAACAATACCCTGGGCCTTCCTCTTAGCTCTTGTTTATTTGTCTTATTTGTTTAATAAAAGTAGGTAGCTAACCTTTTGCTCTTTGACCTCAGCTCTGGTTCTGCTCTTAGACGGTTGTTTAGGAAGGAAATGCACTTATGATTTCTGGTGACTAGTAGTTCTCTACCTATGTTAAATGTACTCATTGTAAGTGGCTTTGGATAAAACCGTCCGCTAAATTACTGTAATGCAGGGGTGTCAAACCATGTGCCATGGAGGGCCGAGAGTATGCAGGTTTTCTGTTCCAACCGAACACTACACCAGGTGATTCGACCAGTTATCACACCCTCAGCCAGAGAGGAGGGACTAATCAGTGAAATCACCTGGTGTAGTCTTTGGTTGGAATGAAAACCTGCATACTCTTGGCCCTCCATGGCACATGGTTTGACACCCCTACTGTAATGTAATGTAATGTAATATAAATAAAGTTTTATTTGATTTAAAATAACTACTACTACTGTTCTAGTCGGCCTGATGGAGGTGCTATAAGTTGAAACATTGAAACTACACCAAACTCCTACATCATAATTCTGATTGACATGAAACCTGCTAAACAAATTCACGTATCCTCACAAATTACACTAACTGTCCTGATGGGGGCGCCATAATTGCAAGTCAAAATGACTCAAAACTCAAGACTCTGAAATTGAAACGACATCTTACACACTACAGGTCCTTGGATGGATGATGCATTTTGGTACTGTGTTGTGACTTATTGGCCTGATGGGGGCGCCATAATTAAAGGTTAATATCTCAAGTTTTGAGAGACCGTACCTGCTACACCACCGGTCCGATATGGAAGGATGATGTTCTTGGAAGGAGGATGAGGAGGATGAGGCTTGTTTTATTCTAAGTAAAAATGTAAACACCAGATTGCTGCTCAGCTTCTCTGACGGCGTCGCCTGCATCCATTGACCGCCCAGCTCACCTGACAGCGCTGATGACATCTTTATTGTCTGTCAGTCTGTCAGTGTGACCTCCGGAGAGGACAGTTCACACCGATTAGCCTCTTTCCACAGCTGTCTGGGCTAATTCACATGACTGGCATGGTGGCGGTAGAAGAAGAACTCCTGCTTTTATCCTGCATCAGCACTGCAGGCAATACATTGACACTGTCAGACTGTATTACTGTAGTTTATTACATGGCTCTGTTGAATACTCAATTCTGATTGGCCAGTAAATGACACAGACATGTTTCACATCTGGTCAGTTGACTTTTTCTTTGTTGAGAGACAGAGAGCAGGATAGAGAGTAAGACAGGAAGAGCAAGAGAGAGACAGACAGAAAAACAACTAATTAACAACCATTGAAGTTAATAATAGATTTCTAGCCTCACTACTTTCTTTCTGTTAAAGCTGAATCACCTCAGCTCTTATTAACCAGATTCTCTTCGTGTGTTTTTTCACCTTGAATTCATGTTCATGTGCACATCAATACATATTGATTGATCGTCCTGTGAGATCACCAGACCGGTCGCTGACATTTCAGGAGTTGGCAAGATAATCTCAGTTAATTAAGTGTGTGATGCCTCCTCTTCCTCCTCGTCTACAGTGAGAAAACTTACAACTGAGGGGGAAAAAAAATCTGTGAAATTCATTGTGATGTGTGTGATGTAATTGGTTGGTGATCAGTTAAGGGGTGTGGCCTAAATTAAACATGGACAGCTCCTTATTGCTCTTTCAGTTTAGTTTTTGTCTTTTTATTTTTACATAACAAAACATTTCTTGACATAGGACCCCAATAAAGATGAATTAATAATAATAATTAATAAAAATACAATAAAATAAAAATAAAAAGGATAAAAAAATAATAATAATAATTATTATTTAGTACAAAAAATAAGTATATAAAAAAAAAAGCAATTACAGAAAGGGTGGCATTTGCAGCTCTTCAGTTTTTGATGATAGGGAGCCGATAAAAACGATTCTTGTGACAACAATGAAACTTTCTACTCATTATTTTACATCTGAATGATGTTTGATGAAAAGGAATACTGATCCGCGTCGGCCTCTCTCCCCCACTGGACCGGATCCATTACTTCTAGAGGAGAAAGTGTTGGGATGCGACAGCAGAGTGAGGTGAGGCGGAGTGGTGCGTAAATTCGTGAAATACCCAAATGATAAAAGAGATTAGATGTCAAGAACTCTCCTGCCACCGGGGGCGATGGAGAGTTTTGCAAAGTTGTATGTAAAGAAAATGCAACGACTGGGAGGAAAATAGTGAGAATCTGTCCTCCTGACGGGCTGAGGAGGAGGAGGGATGACGTATGAGAGGAAATCTGTTGAAGGTGTAATCAGGATTAGACACCAGATACATGCCGTCTGTTTGTCTCAGATACTCAGTTGATTATCTGAGAAGACGCGGAGTTACGAGTAAACAGAGATGACAGGAAAGCAGGGAAAGAGAGTTGAGGCCATTTGGCAGCTTAGTCAATATCACACAGGAGGACGGAGGAACGGGCTCGTGATCGGAACGTCGCCGATTCAAATCCCTGAAACCAGCTGGGAAAAACTGTGAGGGGAAAGTGGATGAGTCAAACCTCCCCTGATCAATAATGTTGAATAAAGTCTTTCCAAAATAAAACGTCGGCCAATGAAAAAACAACACTGAAAAGTAACATCGAGGCGTCCAACAAACAAAACATCAAACTAACCTGAATTGTGTGTGTGTGTGTGTGTGTGTGTGTGTGTGTGTGTGTGTGTGTGTGTGTGTGTGTGTGTGCTTGCACAAAGATGCATCTGTGTTTGTGTATGGAGCGCGGCGTGTCTGTTAGTGTGTTCGTGTGTTTAAGCCTCAGATTTGTGTGTTTGTGTTTTGTTACACAAAGAGAAGCCACAAAAAGACGAGTGTGTGCGTGTGTGTGTGTGCATGTGTGTGTGTGAATACGCCACATAAAAATCTGTTCTTCCTACATGACATAAGAACAGCCCTCATTTACCCCCAAGCATATGAGGAGAAAGAGTGAGTGAGTGTGTGTGTGTGTGTGTGTGTGTGCGTGTGTGTGTGTGTGTGTGTTGGAGAGACACACTGAAACGTCAGCTATTTCCGAGAGTCCAATAATTTCCGCCACAGTCAACAGTCGCCTGGAGGCACAGAGGAAGCTCCCATTTGGTCTGTAGACCCTCCTTCATACCCAACACACACACACACACACACACACACACACACACACACACACACTGTCTCTCTCGCCTCCCTGAGTGTAATTAAATATTTGGGGAAGCTGCAGACAATAAAACAGAGAAAGATTGGCCGTCTCTTTACTTTGATCGAACCGCCTGTTGAGGAGTCTCTGGCCCCCCCCCCCCCCACACACACACACACACACACACACACACACACACTACACTCTGAATAAAAAGGCTTCCATATAGTACCAGATAATGGTTCTTGCGTTCTCGCAGGGTAGTCAGGTAGGTCTTTCCTGGGAGAAACCCTCTGGAGACAGGAAGTGATGCGTTTCACCTTTCAACAGAAGAAGAACTGGGTAGTTAGCATGAGCAGCGATAGCCACCGTGGCTGAACAGACAAAGAAAAGAGCGCCACCTACAGGAACTCAAACTCCATCAACAGGAAATCCAAGGAGAAAGACGTCACAGTACTGGACACACTGTTTGATTGACAGGTGATCTCTGGGGAGAGCAGTGAGGAACACCACAGTGAAGAACACCACAGTGAGGAACACCACAGTGAAGAACACCACAGTAAGGAACACCACAGTGAGGCTGAGAGATGAAGATGGAGACTGGATGAAACAATAATAACTCAACGTTTAACGTTGTAAGAAGACATGAAGAAGAAACTCTGAATCTCTCTGGTTTTTCTTCTGATTCCGGGTTGTTTTTAGTTTGAGAGTTTCCGTCGTGGCACGGTGGCGCAGTGCTTGCACTGCTGCCTCACAGCAAGAAGGTTGTGGGTTCAATTCCCGCCTGGGGCGCTGGTGAGTCTGGGGTGCCCAGGTGGGTTATCTCCCGGGCCTTTCTGTGTGGACGAAGACAATGACAAACACCTGGACCTGGTCCCGGGCGAGGACTATCCTCTGCTCCCTGGCCGGCTTGGAGGAAGATCGGCGGGGATGGGATAGTAGCAGACCTTCCATTCAACTGGACACTCTAACTGCATGTTGAAGGTTTTTTATTGTCATATGCACAACGCACAAGAAGCAAAAGTATGCAATGAAATTCTTGTGTCTCTTCGACACCTAACGCTAATGCTTAGGACATAACAGACATAATTTAAAAAAACACAAGAGATATAATAGAAAAAGTACATGTGTGTGTGTGTGTGTTGTGCGGCCACTTCCCCCTGCATGTATTGTGAATCCACGTTGCAATTAAAGGCGTTCTTCTTCGTTATTGTTCCATTTTTCTCTCAAGGTTCAACTTGATTTGTCCAAACTGCGTTTTGCAACAGGAAAGACACAAAAACATAAAAGATGATGAAGCGTCGCTCTGGAAACCAGCTCTGCCTCAAACACCCTCTGAGTATCACACACACACACACACACACACACACACTGATACATGATGAAAACTGTCTCACTGTCTTTCCTGCTGTCTCTCTCTCTCTCTCTCTCTCCCCCCACCCCGCCCCCCTGTTTGAGGAGTCTTGCTGAACACACACCCTCTCGTTACCCCCGTTGGCTCCGCCCACACTCGTTTAGTAAAACACATCTCCACCAGCAGGGTATTAATTCAATTTATGTTTCTTGCATTATTCATGAGAGGAATCATCTCACTGCAAACCACTTTCAGTGTGTGTGTGTGTGTGTGTGTGTGTGTGTGGGTGTGTGTGGGTGTGTGTGTGTGTCCTTTCTTGTCTGTACAAGAAAATGTGGGTTTTCATAAATGATAAAGTTGAGCTGCATTGCTGCATAATGTCTCTTCTCTGGTGTTCATACCAGTTAAGAACACATGAAGAACCATCTGAATATCAGTCCAGTCTCCTTCTACCCATAATGCCTTGTGTTCCGGGGTGGTTTCCTGTAGCTGGTTGGATCCCGTTCTCTCTCCTAACGAACCACCACAGTTCTCTTCTACCAATAATGCCTTGTGTTCTCTTGTTAGAGGACTGAGACGTTTTCAGGCGTCTCGTCGGTTATTTGGCAGACCAGATCCAAGTGGAGCTCGTACCTTCTCCATGTCTGAAGGCAAAATGATCCTTTTATTCTACGTCGGCTCAATAAAGTGACACTAAACTGAAGTACTGGATGCGAACCGTTGTCAAGCCGCCGGTCTTCTTCTGAACACACTGTGGTTTCGTTGCACCGGTGACCTCCTCCTGCCTCTCTCTGCTGTGGACAGCTGGTTGGCTCTTAATGTGGCTGTTACCGGCAGATGCCAAACGGCCAGGCCCCGGCCGGCGTGGCTGCTTTATGGAGATTGATACCGAGCGTTTTGCAGCAGCTGCAGAAAGCGTGACCTCTGCCGCATCTGCATACGGCTTAGCCATGTCGAGCCGCGGAGGGTCAGGCTGACTAATGAAGCCATTAAAGGCAGGTTTTTACAGCCGAACCCAAAAAGGTGGCGCAGATTGTGAACGAGCTGCAGAGTTTATGTCCTTCAGCGTTCCTGTAGCGCGATTACCTCGTAACCCGCGTAGCGCCGTGAACGGACTGCAGGGCTCCAACAGTAACTCATGTGAAACTCTGCGTCTCCCTGACCCGGCCGGCCTCAACGCGCCTCACGCTGCAAATAACCGTCTAGTAACCGTCACAGGAACGGCAACGCTAATGTGGCGGGTGATGGACAGTTATGTGCTTCTACTGCAGATCAACCAGGCCACAACGTTTCACAGGGAAAAGATCTTTACATGTGGTTTTGTTGAATGTATCTTGCAATTTTTTTTTTCTTTCTTGAGATCACAAGTTGACAAGTTCACAAGAAGAATCTGGACATTGAGCTCATTTAATGAATCTCGATCTTCTCCTGATATATTTTGTCAGTATTGCATCACACTGACAGGAAATGAATAAACTTAAATTAACAACGTACATTCTGGTAACAACTGTTTTCTGTCATTGAACTTCACTGTGCCTCATCAATCTGAACTGAACAGTCTTACTGTATTGTACCATTCAAACACCCACGGGTTCATTTATCTCGTTATCTCGAGATATCGGCTTTTTGTTTTATTGAGATAACGAGATAAATTAACTCGTTATCACGACAAAACGAGCTTTGTTATCTTGAGATAACGAAATAATTAACTTGTGATCTCAAGATAACGGCATTAAAAAAAATAATTGCAAGCAGGCCGTTCTTGGCTTCCGTACTTCAACATGTTCAACAAGGTTTAGCTTTTTATTTATTGTTTGGTTGCTGTTAGTTGATTATGTGTCTAATGTTTGTAATGTTGAGGCACCTCGGGTCAAGTTGGAGGACATCATTTAGATTCACATGGAAACTCTGGGGAGGCTGAAAGAGAACCACACTGACAGGCTCAGATAAAAAATGTCTTTATCTTTTTATTTGTTGGTTGTTGTAATCACTTCAGTTCAGGTGAAGAATTGACTTGTAGTTTCCTCCAGTTTCCTCCCACATCCCAAAGACATGCAGGTCAGGTGGACTGGAGACTAAAGTGCCTCTAGGTATGAATGTGAATGAATGAATTAGTTCTTTCATTCAGCATTTGGTCAAATCTTCCCCAACCAAGATATATTTCAGAATCGAGCGTCCTTTTAGCTCCACCTTGATTCTCCTGGTCATTATCCAGATCAAAGTGAGAAAAAAGGTTTAAGAGGTTTCCATTCCGAGCCTCAAGGTAATTAAAGCTGTTAAACTGTAATGTCTCTCTGTATGTAGAGACTTCTAATGTCGTCACACTGAGTCCAGCAGGGTAACGAATCCACCGGGACGTTTTTACACGAGGGCCATGAGGTCACGAACGCGTCTGTATGAATTATTTCACATTTACCAATTATTTTCACGGCAGGAGGCTGTGAGATGTGAACCTGTGGAACCGTACAGACGTGAAGGTCAGCCAACCGTCCCCGGATAAACAAAGATTAAAACACGACGACTTCTAGGACCCCTACGGCTCCGTCTCACCAAGCCAAACCCAGAGCCGCCAGTGTTTACAATACCTGAGCCAATTATTGCGATAGACATCTAGTAATAATTATCTTCTAGCAAACAGCCGCCGATCTGGCAACGCTCCGCCTGGCGCAGGACGAAGCAGATGACATCTAAACAAAAGGGAGGAAGGTTTCTAGTGATGAGCGCCGGGATTGGCAGTCTTACAAAGAGCTGGCAGCCGGACAGCGACGCGACGGCGAAGGGTTCCAGTGTTGTTGTCGTTTTCCGCCGCGGCACACAGCGACGAGATTAATGGTTATTAGTTTTCATGAATGGCTGAGAGGTGAGATGATCGTAATCTGCCTGGACGGACGAAGAGGAGGAGGAGGAAGAGCAAGCAGAAGAGAGAAGAGGGGAGGGGCTTCTGGCGAGAAGGTTGTCGGCTCGACGGACGGTCTTGAAAAATACAGGTGGGGGAAGTGAATGAGAAACGCTGCCATCAACCACCATCAAGGAGCCTATGAGCAAGGCACTTTCCCCGCCGCTTACTTCAGTGGAGCTGAAGAGCGTGCATGGTCTTCATCCCTGGATACATGAAGCTGTTTCACGTGTACCTCCGACCGCCCACCGCTGCGTCTGATCTGCAGCCTCCTGGATGCGTGCAGCCTTCCAGCCACGCCGTCGACCCGCGGCGTCTCCGTCCAAGCATCCGCACATCACAGAGGGGAACATGGTGATGACTGGAGGCCATGTTACGCAAAAAGATGAATCACCCAGAGCCTGTTCACCGCTCTGCCTAGACAGCCGCACAGACCCTGAGCATAGCTATGGAGTGTGTGTGTATGTATGTGTGTGTGTGTGTGTGTGTGTGTGTGTGTGTGTGTGTATGTGTTTATGTTTGTGTACTTGTTTTACCATCTTTGTGAGGACCAGGTTGTGTTTGAGTCCATCAGAGTGAGGACCATTTTCCAACTTCTTCAGGCTTAGGGCCTGAGTTCTGGGTTAGGGTTAGAACTAGGGTTGAGGCTAGGCCAGGTTAGGTCGGATCAGATTAGGTTAGAATTAGGGTAAAGTCACCCTGAGGTCAAGATCAGGCCCAGGTCAGGTAGGTTGAAGCCAGGTTGAGGCCAGGTTAGATGTCGGGTTAGAATCAGCCTACAGCGGTGGTGAACCCCCTCAACCTCCGTCTGCTCCATCCTGTGGAACTGGATGCTGAAAGGTTTTTGTTTAGTAACCACACCACACGGTTCCATCCTCAACGTGTTGACCAATCAAAACAGCCACTAAACATTATTGATTGCGCAATTTCTTATTCAATGTCCATCGTTTGATCTCCACTTGAATCTCTCAGTATCCAAGGAGAGTGACGGCTCATCATCAAGTGCAACAAGGCAAAAAGGTGGTCCAGATAAGTACTTCATGTATACATACTTCATGTATAGGTGCTTCATGTATAGGTGCTTGTACACTGTGAGACCTATTAACTGGCGTCTACATTGCTATACGATGAGCCAATAGCTTTAATCAGATCAAAGGACAAACACATCAAAACCATTGATCACTTGGAGAACTTCCCCTCCGCTCATCCATCAATAAACAGATCAAGAGGATAAACAAAAGTGACACATTAATAATCAAACTGAGCTCAGGACAGAAATCTTCATTCACATTGTCAGAAAGTCAATCAAACTCCAAGTATGTCATTTAATCTACAAATGTTTTCAGAATATTATTATAACTAGGAAATAAAAAAACAAATATCCAAATGTTGTTTCAATAATCAATAATTTAGTGGAATATTTTAAATCAATATATAATTTCCTCAATATTTGATTAATTTATTGTTCATCATCAGCACCGTCAGCTGTAGGCTCAGGTCACATCTAGACAGACCGCCAGCGTCATCATCCAAGTCAACTAGGGTTAGGGTTGTGTTAGGGTTAGGCATGTAGTGGAGAGGGTTAAGGGGTTAGGGAATCAATGCAGTCAATGGAGGTCAAGCTGAGGGTCAGTCTAGGGTTAAGACGTGTTTAGGGTTGAAGTTAAGGTTTGTTATGTAGTATAGCGGTTAGGGTTAGGGTTAGGGTTCTGGGTGTGGGAATGAATGTCGGGTTCTCACAAATGCAGTAATACAACTGTACGATGAAGGAGAGAGAGTTACAACAAACTAGATGATCTCCATCTTAACAAGTCATGTAGTCTAGTAACGAGTCAGAGTGGTAATCCACAAGCTTTTCTTTTCTTTGTCTGTTCAGCCATGGTGGCTATCGCTGCTCATGCTAACTACCCAGTTCTTCTTCTGTTGAAACGTAATACATCACTTCCTGTGAATTTTGGGGAGCGAACAGGAGAAAACAGAAATATGAGGACTAGAGAAACATCAGACCAACACTGAGCTGCACCTCGCTCCAAGTCTCAGGTTTCCTTTAAGCCGTTTGCTCTCCTTCATCTCCATGTGCTCTTCAGGACGGAGGTGGATTTAAAGTGGGATCAATAAGGGATCAGCACTTTCACCTGGATTCACCTGGTCAGTGTAGCGGAGGAGAGGAAAGAGGAGCTTAGAGGAGGAAAGAGGAGATGAGAGGAAGAGCTGTGGAGAGTTTTTATATTCTTGGATTTATTTTCGTTTTTTTTTAAGTCAGTAACTTTTACTTAAATGTCTTTTGACTGAAGTCTTTGGCTCCACTACATTTTAAATCACATCCACTACCGAGTCAATAAGCATCGCATCAGAAACAGTATAAATCATTAGCAGTGAATGAGGAAAGTAATCTGTCTTTCTTTCTTCAGGCACTAAAACATCAACAGAATCAAGTCCACCAAGTCCTCTTGTTCCTGTTGGACGCCAACCTGGTCATTTATATTTGAAATTCACTGAAGTAGATTTTGACGTGAGTAATTTTACGTCTTTACCAGTCCTGCCTGTAACAGAGACGAGAGATGGGAGGAAACGATGGCAGATAGAAGGAGAGTCAGATCGGACCAGGAGGCAGATTCTGGTGAAGAATGATCCATTACTGTTCAACTTTTCATAGCCGAACATTTGGATTCCTATTTAGAAAATTTCACAGATTTCAAAGATTTATATTGTCTCTCGGTCGTAGATTTCCTCCCAGTAGATGACGAGGCAGGACGGGGATCACTGAACCACATGGCAGATGATCCTGCTGACTCGTCACTAACCTCAGACTAGCTCCACAGCTTCCTGAGGCTGCAGCAGATCCTGCACTTTCCACTATTTCCTGTATATCTTATTGTGCCTAAACACACTATCTGTTCCTTTTACTGCCTATTTCATATCCTATTTGTGTCCTATTAGTTTTTCCCTGCTGAATCCTGTTACTGTTGCTGCTGTGATGGAGATCAAGTTTCATCTCATGATGCTGCTCTAATCACAGCTGTATGATGCCGGGTGCGTAATGCGGTAACGCCAGATGTCGATCCGGATGAGATTGAAATCGGACGTCAGAGTTGACTCAGTACAGAAGGTCATTTCTGGAGAAATCACTGACGCGTTACATCCAGACGGGAGAAAATTCCTGGTGGTCCTCAGGTGAAAACAACCCATCACCAGACCTCCACTGGTAACACCGAGTCTGTCTTAAGATCTGTGTTTTAGTCCTGAACCAATCAGATGGATGAACAAGTATAGTGTTGATAATCTGGGAAGGTTTCCCTTGAGCAAGGCAGTTTACCCCCAGTTACCCAGTAGAGGTCTGGTGGTACTGGTGGTTTTTCAGTTTGAGTTTCCAGGTTAAATAACAGTAATGAGCTGAAAAACACAGGAAGCAGACAAACAATACGCAACAATATGAAGACTAAAGAAAGAAGATAAAGGACACTGGAGAGGAGAGAATAAATTGGAGGCGGTTGCCGTGACAGCTGACACATCATCCTCATCCTCGCTGTTAATTAGCGCCGTGATTAACGGCGGCGGTGATTCCCTCTCGGAGGACCGGCTTCCCCCGCCACCAGCCCTCTGTCTGCCGCTGTCTCTCTATCGCTCTCTCTCTCTCTGTCTCATCACTCTTTCTTTTTCTCTCTCTACTGCAACAGTTCTCTTAATTTCATCCCTTTTTTCTCTCCATCTCTTTTTCTCTCCATTCTTCTTCCTGCTCTTTTGCTCTGTTATCTCTCTCTCTCTCATTTCCCTCCTTCCTCTCTCCTTCCCACCCTCATCCTCTTCTCTTCCTCTAATCCCGCCTTCATTTTCCACTTCTTCCTCTCATCTGTCTGCATTCACCTCTCCACTCTCTCCATCGCCCTTCCACTCATTTTCTTCTTCCCATCTCCTTCCCTCTTCTCTTTCACATCCTCATTATTCTTTTATATTTTCCTCTCTTCCTCATTCTACCGTTTTCTCTCCATCCTTCCTGTATCTCTATCTCCTCTCAGTATGCTTCTCACGTTTCCTCTCTCCTCTCTCCTCCTCTCTCTTCCTGTCATCCCTCTCTTTTTCCCATGATTTAGACGAGTGTTATTTCCCCTGCGGTGAGCGTTCACCGGAGCCCGGCGGCGGCGGCTGTTCTGGTGTGAAGCCGCTAACAGCTCCGTCATCACCGTGTTTCCTCCTCAGAGACAAACTTCCTCCATTATGATGCTTCTCACACCACAGCATGCTGAGACCTGCTGACCTCCGGGGTGGAAGGTCAACATGGTCTCAAGACAGGAAGTAGATGTGGACACGAAGACATTTTCATGGGTCCGTCAAATGAAAAGGTTAGTTAACGGTTGAACTACTAGTTAAGGTTAGGCAGCTCACACTTTGGTGAAATAAGAAAATGAAAAATCCATCCAATACGAGACTTTTTTTATTTTTTTTATTTTCTTATTTCACTATATTTCATATTCCATATTACCATATTTCACCAGATTTTCTAAAGACATTCCATATATATCATATTGGATGGAAACCACACGTCCCTGATTCACTTGATTGGCTTCATTTTCTGAATCCATTTCTGACAAATGACTTGGAGAAAAAGCATCTGAGTGAACGAGTCTCTCAGACCTCCAGCTGGTTTCCGGTCTCTTCTCTGAGTCTACGATGTTACAGAGCAAAACCATCAGGGTCGTTTTTCTGCCCCACGTCCCTGAAACAGCTCCGTCAGATACACACCGACTAACATAGTTTTGATGTGATGACGATGACGATGTGATGATGTGATGTGATGATGTGATGACGATGTGACGATGTGATGATGCGATGTGATGATTTACACAACACCGTGACTCAACCTAGAATCTGTAAATTGATGGTAAGACAAATGATGAGGACAGAAACGTGTTGTGGGTCTGGCGTCCGTGTTGGTCGGTTCGGGTGACGACTTCCTGCTATCAACGTCTTCATCGTGTCCTCAGTAGTAGTAGCTCCTCCCCCCTCCCCCCTCCCCCCTCCCTCCTCCCTCACCAGGATCACGATGTGAAGGAGTTTGACTCAGAGAGGTTGAGGATCTCTGACTCAACTCACCAGGGACTGACGTGTTGTATCACGCATCTGGCCTTTTGTTTCCTCTCTCTCTCTCTCTTTCTCTCTCCCTTCATCTCTCTCTTTCCTCCCTCCATTGCTCATCCTCCTCTGTCGCTCTTCCTCACCCTTGCTCTCTCCATCCATACCTCCATCTTTTTGCCCCATTCCTCTTCCTTTCCATCATACCCCTCTCTCTTCCTTCCTTTTGCTCTCACTTCTTGTCCTTCCCCCCTTCCATCTCTCTCTCTCTCTTTCTCTCTCCCGTCACACCCTCCCTCAACCCCACATCTCCTTACATCCCCTCTCTCTACCCTCCCTACTTTCTTTCCCTCCCTCCACCCCTCTTTTCCTTTCCTTCTCTTCCCTCTCTCACATCCTCTCTCCCCCATCTTTCTCTTGCCATCCTGTCCTTCCCCCTTTCTGTCTCTCTCTCTTTTTCCTCTCCTCCTCACACCCTCCTCTCCTCTCCATCCTCTCTCCATCCTTCCCTCCATCTCTCTCTATAACAGAGGACTCTAGAGAGCTAGATAGAGCGAGGGAGGAGGAATGTGGAGCAGAACGAGAGAGAGAGAGAGAGAGAGAGAGAGAGAGAGAGAAGGAAGTGATAAATCATCCTCCACCTTCTGAGTTGGGGTTTTGTTGTTGCTCTCCTCCGTCGTGATGAATCGCCCTCCTCCGAGAAAAGAGCGTATAAAAACAAGAAAATGAAAGTAATAAAATAAAAGAATGAAACAGGAGGCCATCTCTCTATCTCTCTCTCTCTCTCTCTATCTATCTGAGGGATGAGAGGATGGAAAGATGGAGGGAACAGAAAAAGAGGGAGGGTTTTTCGTTCTTGCTGAGAGTTTATGGGCCGTGGAGAGTTTTCAGGGAAGACGAGATATGGCTGCACTCGTTCATCACGCTCTCAAAGATCTTCTCTTCCTCCTCTTTTCTATTCTTCTATTTTTCCTCTCTCCTATATCTCCTTTTCCAGTGTTATCTACTAAACTCTGTCTGCTGTGTGTTGGGGTTCCACCAGTATGAAGTTTTGAAGGTCGATACTGGGATCTGATATCAGAGAAACTGAATCCAGGTCAGTTTTTGTAGTTTTTCTAAGAAAAAGGTCGAATCTACATGGATTCTGGAAACGTCTCTGAAACATCATTTACACCACGATGGAGACTAAAACTCTCCACTGGACAGCAATAATAATCTACTTTTCTACTGTTTTCTACTCCATTCTGCTCTCCTACATCTACTCTGTTCTACTGCAGCTGATTCATCTACTGTAAAAACTCCACCATGACCAGATGAAAACGTTTTTTGCAGGTTTATTGAAACAGAAATATCTCCTGAGTCAGTTCTCTTTTTAGAGAAGCACTCCTGGCAGCGATGACAGCGTTGAGTCTTGATGCTGCGTCACCTTGAATCACCTTTTTATTTGTGAAAAAGAGTTTATTAGGGATATGATATGATATGAGTTATATCTGTACCGATATTCAGTATCTTTATATTTGATCGTTTTCGTGCCAGAACATTTCAAGTATTCAGTGTTTCCTCCAGAACTGTCTTCTTGTCGGAGCATCAGAGCATCATGTGATCACTCTCATTGATAATAATGATCAATTCAGGTTAAGGGGTTCCCGTAGACAACAATACATCTGGAATCAAACAAACTGAATCAAATCATCCAATCAGAGGAGGATGACACCGACTGGACCAACATCCACTCTGACCTTACTCTACTATCTACTCCTGTACACTTTAGTTATATGACACAAAACTCTACTCTACTCTACTCTACTCTACTCTACTCTACTCTACTCTACTCTACTCTCTTCGCACCTCATCTTTACTTCTCTAGTTTGCAGAAATCTGATGCAAGAAATATTCCAAGTAAATATTTTCTCCCCCAAAAGGAAAATGTGTTGACTCCAGGCAGACTCATCCCTCCTCATCCTCGTCCTCGACAGGAAGTCGTTCTGTCATGTGATCGTCTTGGCTCGGCTTTGCTCTCCTGCACTCCATTTTCAATGAGCGTCGAGATTACAAGCTTTCTGATGACATCAAATGCGTCACGCTCTCTAACGGGATAACGTGGATAATAAGGGGCTTAAGGTGTCCTGATTTTCAACGGTGAAGCAAATGGAACAAATTGGCACTTCAGGTATAAATATATCACCAGAGGACTCATTACTGCCGACAGATAAAGACGACCTGCATGATATCGACTGAAGACGCAGATAAAGAGCCGTTTTCTCAACTTCAGATCTATTTAAGGGACAATTAAGTTTAATCTGAGGTCCCATTGTTAATCCAATCATAGAAATGGAGGATTTCAGGCCCAAGTGCACTCTGGGTGATAATTGCTGCTCCTAATTTGACACTGCAATGGAGAGACGGAGGATTTGAAGCATCAGCAGCAATGGCTTCTGCATTTCACCACCAGCGTGGAGAACGTTATTAAATCACATGGAGAACGTCAGTAGGTCGCTTCTTATATTGACAGACCAGCTAGTGGAGCAGACAGACTACAGACAGGTCAGTAGTAATAGAAAACGTTACATATTGTAAATACAACAAAATACAAAAAGTTACCTAAAAAGTGTATTGTGTTTGCATAGCAGCAGCTGTTCTACATCAAAGAAAACGTTTGGTTGTAAACAAACCTGAAATTAATTTCCTGAACTTTTTTCACTTTCTCTCATCTCTCCCGGTACCTTTTACACCTCAAATAGACAAAGTAACTGATCAGAGTACAGTTTGGTTTGAGGTCACATGTTAATGTTGGCAGATTAAAAAAAACAAAAAAACAAATACAAAGATATTGGCCTTCTAAAATCAAATCAAATCAAATCAAATCAAATCAAATAATTAACCTGGAATTATAAGAAATGCGTTTTGAGAATCATTCACATTTAGACAGCAGTGTAAACATGACACAGTGTCAGTGTTGAGTTGAGGTTGCAGTGAGCTGATTGGCTCTGTACTGTAGATGTCATCTGAGGGTAGAGCCGCCCCACTTGGAGGGGTTAGGGGCCGGCCGGGCGATTCAGCCAATCACGGCTTGCGGTTCAGCAGCATCCCACAGCCCGTGATGAAGCCATTTAAAATGCCTGGCTGAGGCCAGATGGTCTGTCAATGAGGAGAGAGAGAGAGAGAGAGAGAGAGAGAGAGATGGGGGAGAGATGTCAACTAAGGAGGGAGGAAAAAGGAAAAGGAGGGAGGTAGAGTGAGGATGTCAACTAGGGAAAGAGGAAGGAGAGAGTGAGAGAAAGGGGAAATGGAGGAAGAGAAAGAAAGGGAAAGTGAGGATGTCAACCAGGATTAGATGGAGATGTTTGTAGACGTTCAAACGAAAGACAAATGGTTTTATTTCATCACGTTGTATTATATAATAGTTTGTGTTGGTCTTAAATATAACTCCAGGTCTTGAACAGGTCTTGAAAAGGTCTTGAACAGGTCTTGACAAGGTCTTGGTCTTGACAAGGTCTTGACAAGGTCTTGAACAGGTCTTGAAAAGGTCTTGAACAGGTCTCGACAAGGTCTTGACAAGGTCTTGAACAGGTCTTGAACAGGTCTTGACAAGGTCTTGAAAAGGTCTTGCCAAGGTCTTGGTCTTGACAAGGTCTTGAACAGGTCTTGACAAGGTCTTGGTCTTGACAAGGTCTTGAACAGGTCTTGAACAGGTCTTGACAAGATCTTGACAAGGTTTTGAACAGGTCTTGGTCTTGACAAGGTCTTGAACAGGTCTTGAACAGGTCTTGACAAGGTCTTGACAGCTTGAACTCTGACTCCTGTCTGTCTGTCAGTTTCCAGCAGCGAGTCTTCGTTTGCTCCATTTTCTTCATTAGCTCCATCATGGGCAAGAGACGAGGCAAGCTGTTGTCGGTGCACAGCTCGGATGCTGTCTCACTCCGCGCACACACACACACACACACACACACACACACACACACACACACACACACACACACACACAGCTTATTTAGTACACATGGATCCATGGTAACTGATGGGGCTTTGCGCTGCAGACTGTTTTGTTGTCTGACTTGGTAAACTCATCAGACTACGGAGCGCCACAGCAACAGCAACAGCTAGCTGGTTCTGGGGTGAAAGGATGAACACAGGAATGAATGAATGAATGGATGGATGAATGGATGGATGGATGAACATGTTAATGGTTTCATGATTGTATGAATAAGCTAGTATAAGACAGAATGTATGCATGAATAAATGAATGAATGAAAGAATTATTGGTTATGAATGAATGAAAGGATAAATGAATGGATGAAAGAATTAGTCAATATACGTAGAATGAATGAGTGAATGAATCCGTTAATGAGTGAATGAGCCAATGAATGTATGTATGTGCTGTTTGAACTGTTGAAATCAGCGGAGAATATGTTGACCATCGATTGATTGATTGATTGATTGATCGATCCATTCATGACGTCAGCCCCAGATGCAGGTAAAGTTCTGCTCTGTCCAGTCGAAGCTGCTCCAGGAGGAAGTTGAGCTCAGCCGGGTTTACGAAGCTCTGAAAGTGGAGCAGAGGTCGGTCCAGTCTGAGGCCAGGCGGTGTGTTGTGGCGTCGGGCAGCCCTGTAGGGAGCGGTGATGTAAGACAGCTGAAATCACCCCCGTTTAACCTCTCGTTAGCTGGACACAACCTGCCCACGCGGGGGCCCGGAGCCTCATCTGCAACCAACCTGGGGCCTCGGCTAGCTCTCTCTCTCTCTATAAATATGTATATATGTCAGTGTCTCTCTCTCTGACCCCGATTCACACTTCCTCCGTCATGGACCCCCCGGGGTTAAAGCGTGCAAATGGGGCTGCGATATTCCAGCTTGTAGGTAAAACAGGACGATAATATTGGAGGTGAAAGTTAAATAGCGAGTTTTAACTTTTCAGGTGAGACTAAAAATAAACTTTATTTTTATAGCACAAAACAGAAGTGCTCAAAACTAGAAAAGCCAGTGGACCAACAAGCCGTCAGTTGAAGGGAGTAAATATTACTCCCTAGAAAGTCTAACAACACTGGTTTGTACAGAAAGTGGGTCTAAAATTCAAGACAGTTGACTTGAAAAAGGAACTGAAAAAATTCGATAGTGAGGGAAAATATAATGAATTAAAGGAAAATATGAATGAAAATAACTGATGGCCCCTCAGGCTTCCCTCAAGCTTCAAGTAAGTTTTGAGGTTAAACGTACGTAGAAATGAAGATGTATTATTCAAGGTTCTGGTCAGATATGAAGCTGTAATATTGAAGCTTAAAGTTAAATAGGAGGTTTTCACTTAGGTGAGACTAAACGTAGAAATGAGAATGTAATGTCTGAGATTAGAGGTGTTTGGGGTTAAAGTTAAAGATGTAATGTAGAAAACCTTCCACTGGTCTCCTCACTCATTTTAAACATCTCTAGCACTTGACCTCTGACCCTTAACCTGCTTACTATTGGTTGCTTGGTTGGTGATGCAGGAATTGAAAGTTATTCTACTGCTCCACTGACTGTAAGTCGCTCTGGATGAGATTGTCAGCTAAATGCCAAAAACGTAAATTTAACATTGAAGGTTGTGGGAGGTGTGATATTCGAGGCTGAAGTCCGATATGAGGTTTTAACTTTTGAGGTGAACGTTGTAAATGGGGTCGTAATATCCAAGGTTTGAGGCAAAAGATGGGAATGTGGTTGTAATGTTTGAGGCATAAGCTCAGGGTTGTAATATTCACACTTAGAAATAGAAATATAGCAGTAATATTCAAGGTTAAAGATCAGTCGTAACAGAACGGGTTATAAATTATAGACACATTTGAATTTTTTATCGCTTGGTCAAAGGAAGGCCACTTTGTTCCAGAAACTCTGGGAATGGTTTGGAGGAAGAGTTACGGCTTGGTCGTTGTGTCAACTCACATATGGTCACATATTTTTCTCAATATTTCACTGAGATCAAGATGTGTTACTTAAGACACAACCATGTCTAAGGGGTAGTTTCGTCCAAGTCATATGATTGGTCAAAGACACTTTCCAACCATACTGACAATGATGATGCTAAAACCCAGCTAGCCCTGCTTTATTGGTTGCTATGCCAACGCGAGATAACCAGCTAGTTGGCGATCTTTCTTGTTTTATCACTTTATTAATATTCTCCTGTATGTATATGATTGTGGAGACAGTACACATGCCTTGGAAACTATTGTATAAAGGTTATAATACAAGACAGCGTATTGCCAACATACCAGTAATCACAGTAAGGAACTGCAGTAATGCTGCATATATACAGTATATATCGTTTGGAAATACTGTCATGAGTTTGAGTGGTGGAAGTTTCAGTCCCTACCAGGGAACATCAAAACCTTCAGTTCAAGTGAAAACATGAAAATCACCAACACCAGAGTTGGTAGGTGGCAACAGCCAACCAACCAACCAACCAACCAGACAAACAACCAGCCAACCATCTCACCAACCAGCTAGCAAACCAACCTGCCATCCAACCAACCAACCAACCAACCATCCATCGATCCATCCAACCAAACAACCAACCAACCAACCAACCAGCCATCCATCCAAACCAGCCAACCAAACAAACAACCAGCTAGCCAACCAGCCTGTCATCCATCCATCCAACCAACCAACCAACCAGCCATCCATTCAACCAACCAACCAACCAAACACCCACCCACCCAACTAACCAACCAACTAGCCATCCATCCAACCAACCAATGCCAGCCAGACAGCTAAGCAAGTAACCAACCAACTGACTCGTCAGCCAACAACCAACCAACTCATAACCAACTAACCAACCAGCCAGTTAACCAGAGTTTTTGGTGCTGCAACATCACCACGCTGCCCAGAGTCCTTGTCCACCAGAGTCTTTGTCATTCAGAACATATGAAGCAGGTATTGATCGTTTATCGAGGCTGGGATGACGCCAGAATCTCCAACGACATTTGAGACGTTTGGGACCGAAGGAGGCTGGTGCTCCGTCTCAAACCTGATTCAGCTCGTCTGAAACTCGCCACCTGTTCGTCGCCCCGTGACGTCCATCCCCTCCAAACCACAAAACAACTGCAGATGCAGAGTTTGTCCGCGGCGGTCGGCTCACAGAACGATCCATTTCCCAAGACTTCACATTTGTAAACAAGCCAGGTAGCATATTAGAGGGGCTGAATTGAATTATGGCCTCATGCAAAAAAAATCCACTTGGAGCGTAATTACTTATTGATGTGTGTTTGTGTGTGTGTGTGTGTGTGTGTGTGTGTGTGTGTGTGTGTGCGTGTGTGTGTGTGTGTGTGTGCAGGGGCTCATTGGTGATTCAGCTGCCGTCGGTGTAGTCAAACTAAGATTTGAATGAAAAGAAGTGGGGTTGTTTTTAGGGTTATTATTATCAGTGTAATGCTATGCTAATGGAGCGGTCTGTTGATGGAGGTATTCACTGGATGGTGAAAGAACGCCATGCATCTGCAGATTGCTTTGGGGGCTCTGCTGCCTCTCTCAGGGATGCTGCTGTAACACAGAGAGAGAGAGAGAGAGGATGCAAATTTGTGTTAAATTAAATCAAAATACAGGGAGAAAGAAGAGAAAAAAGAGACAGAAGAAGAGAAGTGACTGATAGAAAGTAAGGGAAGAGAGTGACAAGAGTGAAACTACTCAAGAATTGAAGATTGGCAATTTGTGAGCTTGGATGTTTCCACGAACACGATGCAACACCAACGCAGCGTCTGATGGTGACTGCTGCCAGGCTGCTGGACTTTAGTTATATTTCGTCATATGCCATCAAAGGGGGGAAATGCGACATGGAAATATGTCAAAATGCGGGACTGTCATGCACAAATCAGCCTAAAAACAATGTTGTAACGTAACTAACTAGCGAGGTAGAGACATCTCTGTTTGGAGGGCCATGTAGCCCTCGCACTTGGCCCTACCCCTCGATCCCAAGAGAATTGGGACACCCCTACCCCTTCACGTGAACGCGCAAAACGGAGGGGAAGGGCTAAGGGGTGAATTGGGATTCGGCCTAAGAGGATCTTGAGCTTGACCTTGATCATATGTGGTGTGCCACAAGGCTCAATTCTTGGACCGATTTTATTCTCACTGTATTCACTTCCCGTGGGTCATTAGGCAGCATTGTTATGCTGATGATACCCAGTTGTACCTCTCAGTCAAGCTGAGTGAATTAAAGTCCTGTTTAGTGTTTAGTGGATCTTAACAACTGGATGTCAAACTTTTTTTTATTAAATTCAGATAAAACTGAAATCTGAGCTAAATCAAAGTATTGATCCTGCCTCCAAGACGTCCTGTTTGACCTGAGTCTTAACGTTGAGCACAAAAAAAAAAAAATCAGTTTTAACTTTCAGCGATGCAGAGAGGGTTATTATTTTCATCTCTTCTTGACTACTGCAATGAGAGGCGCAAACCATTTAATGTGTTCAGTTTCTACAGCAAGGCTTTCCTGTCTGCTGTAGAAATGATTTTTAGATTTTATTGATTATTTTTGAGGCATAGCCTGGCCCCTAGATATCTTTCAGTACTTTCGATTCATTATGAGATCCTCAGGGTCCTTCTGACTGTTCCTGTCCAGGCTGAAGACGAAAGCTGACTGGGATTTTGGCTTTGGGATGACTGAGGAGCTCAGAGTCTCATCGCTGTAATCACTCAAAACTTACTTTCATCATTTCATCAATAATAATCCTTCCTATAATCTTTGGCATTTATTATTTTTTGTCTTTTCCCGATGGTTGGGATCATTTGTACTGGTTTATATTATATTATTATATATATTAATATAGATGTATATACCACAATCTTCAGTTCTTGCTCATCTGACATGTTGTTGGTGTATTGGTGCCACAGAGCGTCGACCGATCAATACCAGATCTGATCCATCAGAAGCTCCTTCCATTCAGACGGACAGGCGGATGACAAACGACACACCTGGGCCGTCCGAGGCTCAGATGAGATGCTCTCTCTCTCCAGAACAATCTAGAACAGCAGAGGGAGAAAAACAATCCCAGCATCCTCCAGTCCAACTGAGTATTTGATGTTAATATTGATAACATTGATATGTATTGATTGTTGTTTAATTAATATTACCGCAGTTGATACTTTACTAGTACAGCAATACAGGTTTCTGTCCTGTCATGCCAGTAAATCAGGTATGAATTGTGTGTGTGTGTGTGTGTGTGTGTGTGTGTGTGTGTTTGTGTGCAGAGAAAAAAGCTTGAGGGAGATTGTTTGTGTGGTTGTGAGCATGTGTGTGTGTGCATGAGTATGCTACTGTGTGTGTGTGTGAGTGTGTGTGTGTGTGTGTGAGTGCATCAGAGAGCAAGAGTGGAATTGAGGAGATGTGTGTGTGTGTGTGTGTGTGTGTGTGTGTGTGTGTGAGAGAGAGAGGGAGAGAGTGCATTAGGCTGTTACTCCAGGCAAACTGTATTTGTACATGACCTCTACCTCCGCCAGAGATCTCTCCGTCACTCTCTTCATCTCTTTCTGTCTCTCTGTCCTCTTAAGTCTCTCTCTCTCTCTCTCTCTCTTGCTTTATCTCAATCTTCCTCTTCTTCTCGCTCCCTCTCACTTCTCAATATCTCTCTTTCAATCGATCTCCATCCCTGTTTCTCCCTCTTTCCCCTCCTTCTTTCTTCCTCTGTCTGCCTCCGTCCATCTCTCTTGAATACCTGTACTGATATTTTTGGATTGAAGCTGACAGACGATATTTTGTGCCGATATTCAACATCGTTTCCATCATGGACACTGAAACTCTCCACTGAAAGCCATGTATCAGTCCATCTCTACTCTGATTGGCTGGTTGGTTGATTGGCCAAACATCAGGTGGTCCAGTGATGTTCCTCGTCCAGGTGTAGATCGGTGTGTTGGAGACATTTCTGGAAACCACGCTTGGTGTCACTCAAGTCTCTCTCTCTACCTCTCTCTCGCTCTCTCTCTCTCTCTCTCTCTCTCTCTCTCTCTCTCTACCTCTCTCTCGCTCTCTCTCTCTCTCTCTCTCTCTCTCTCTCTCTCTCTGCTACATGCTACCACACTTAATCCATACATGATGAGGGTGTGATAATTGATTATAGTGTTAAAACATACTTACATTCTCATTAGTTTTGATTAATTGAAACATCATCACGAAAACTACACACACACACACACACACACACACACACACACACACACACACACCCCACCTATGTAACCCTGGTTTTATTTCTGAAGTTTTCTCCTTGGTAGAGCTCCTGATGTACCTTCCTCCTTCCTTTCCTCCCCCTCTTCCTCTCTCTGTCTCTCAGTCTTCCTCTCTTCCTCTCTCCACCTATCCTCCTCCTGCTCTCTCTTTATTCTAGTAGGAGACACAGTAGAGACCAACTGCTGCCAACAAATCTCATTGAAGAAGACAGCGTTGTCCGGCTGGAGGACGAGCTAGCAGCAGCGTAGCTTCACCCGGCCGCTACAACCTGTCTCCCGTCTAACAGACGAGGAGGAAGATCGCTTCTGATTGGTCAGAACGTGACCTTTGACCCTGCTGGCCTGTTGCAGGAACTCCCCTGGGTGCTTCCTGACTGGTGGAAGCAGGAGCTGTTTCATCTTCCTGTAGTGGAGAACCAGGACCATCACAGCAGACAGAGAAGAAGAAGAAGAAGAAGAAGAAGAAGAAGAAGAAGAAGAGTGCTCTGGAGACACTGGGTGCATTGACGTGCTCATATACTAGTTAGTGAGAGTAAGTCTGAGTAAAGGTGTACGAGGTAATCCATCATCCCTTTAGGACCAGCAGCATTACATTACATTACATTATATTATATTATATTATATTACATTACAGTCATTTATCAGACGCTTTTATCCCAAGCGACTTACAATAAGGTCATTCAACATAAGTAGGTAGAGAACTACTAGTCACCACAACTCATAAGTGCATTTCCTTCCTAAACAAGCAACTAAGAGCAGAACTAGTGCTCAGGTAAGAGTGCAATAAGTTATCTACCTACTTTTTCTCAAACAAATGAGACAAATAAGAGACTCAGGAACGTGGAGCTGTCGTCCTCCAGGTCTGAACCAGAACCTGAACTCATACTTGACGTCTCCTTCATCCATTTCAAAGCTCCTGAACGTCAGAGCGCCGTGTTAGCGGTGATGTATGTCTGTTGTACCCATGAAGGCTTTTTACAAGTCAGTTAATTTAGCTGTTAATGTGTAAATAAGGATGCCGTGACTCCCCCCACCTCCACCCCTCCACCCAGCCGGGGTAAACATTGCTCATAGTTGCGCCATGCAGCCGCTGCAGGTTTTCCTTCCTAACGTGCGGAGGAGAAATTACATGTCAGAGTCGGTGTCAGGATGATTAATTTGCCGCAGCAGCGTGGTTTAGTAATCCACCTTGTGACGGTGCCATCAATCACACGCCGCCCGGCCGGGCGCCACGCCGAACGCCACACAGCCCTGCCCAACGTTGAGGTGAGACGGGTTCCTCAACCTAATACAGTCACAACACACAGCTTGATAGAGTCCGGCTGGGGGGTGGGCGTCTGGGGTGAAGGGAGGCAGAGGGAGGCAGGAGGGGGGGAGGAAGATGGTTTTTACAGTTACATGGTTTTTGTTTTGTCATGCAGAAAAACACCTTTTTATAAAATGGGACCGATGAGATAAATTAGGAGACGGATGATTGTCAACGACACCAAGATGGCAGAAAGTACAATAACTGACGTGAAGAAAAGAAGAAAGAAAAAATCAAAGGAAGAGATGCGACATCGAAATTTGATGTGATGAGAAAGTGAGATTGAAGATTTTGACCTGTTTTAAGACCTGTTTGTATGACCAGGATTACAAGGCATCAGAGAGCTAACCAGGGCGGTGTGTGTGTGTGTGTGTGTGTGTGTGTGTGTGGAGAGCACTAACCAGGCCGAGGCGGTGCTCAGCTTTATTGCCGATAAATTACATATTGATCTGTCGGTGTGGACGGGGGAGAGGGGAATAGGCCGAGCTGCTGAATTGACTATTGAGTTTCCCCGTGAAGTTGATCGAACCCTCGCCGCGCTGATCGAACCCTCGCCGCGCTGATCGAACCCTCGCCGCGCTGATCGAACCCTCGCCGCGCTGATCGAACCCTCGCCGCGCCGCGTGTCCGAGCCGCCTGCTGGCGTCGGTGAACACCTGCAGCACGCGAACACGCTCTTTAATCTTTAATCTTTAATCTTTAATCTTTATTTATCCGGGGAAGTCGACGGAGCGACGGAGCGTCCTGCTTCACCTTCACACTGGGAGCTGCCCAGTACAACCAGTAAGGGCACCTTCACAGCAGCTGCTTCTCTAACCTCCACGTTGTGTGTGTGTGTGTTTACGTGTGTGTGTGTGTGTTTACGTGTGTGTGTGTGTGTGTTTACGTGTGTGTGTGTGTGTGCTCATGCATTCATGTGTGCCCTTGCATGTGTGGGTATTTCCATTCACGCTTGCCTGCTTGCATCTGTGTTTTTGTGTGTTTACGCGTGTGTGTGTGCGTGCACGTGTGTGTGTGTGTGTGTGTGCATGCAGGTTGTGTGATTAAGACACACCTTGCTGGAGTGTACTTAAGACATCACGCTGCTCTCCCCATTCCCAGGGATCATATGATTAAGAGCCACCTATGGCGATTTGCGTATGTGTGTTTGTGTTTGTGTGTGTGTTTGTGTGTGTGTGTGTGTGTGTGTGTGTGTGTGTGTGTGTGTGTGTGTGTGTGTGTGTGTGTGTGGGGGGAACTGGTCTGCAGCCAAAACAACCATGTAAATACGTGCCTCCTCCTCCTCCTCCTGCAGGGCTGCGGCAGCGAGACGCCTGCGCCATGCGGAGCGTTAATCTTCAACCCGGTCCGAACCCTCCGCCAAGTACAAGGTTAGGCTAACACGCAGCCCCGCGGCGTCCAATCAGCTGCGAGGCTTCACACGGCGGGGCGGGATGAAACGCCTCGCTGACACTCCGCCTGCTCACCTACGAGACAGAAACGCAGTCCAGTCTGCTGACGTGGCGCTTGCTTGCATTTCTATCTGTGTGTGTGTGTGTTAGATCATATGTGATCATATGTGACCTGCTCACACAGAATCAGTCACATTGACCCCAATACACATTTTGGGGTTTTCATGTTACTTGAAAGAGGAGAACGTAAGCTTTCCAATGAGACTAAAACCATGTCACTCCTCCAAACAATGAGAAAGGTTTGTGGCGTTACACAACAAGAGACACAAACGTTTATTTTTTGATGAGTTGATTAAAATTAGACAAAATACCAAAATGGTCAAAAATAGACTTTTGACATTAAAAGGTGTTTCTACGTAAGTCAGACTGATCCTGTGAGAGCAGGTCACATATCGTTCACGATAATACCAGGATCAATTTGTACATGAAAAAAAGTGTTGTATGATGATATTAACGATGACGTGGTTTGCACTTCATTTTTCACATTTGTTATCTGTAGACTATAAGCTACATTATTGCTAGTGATAATGTCTTAATGGTAACAAAGTCATGTCTAATTATTTGAGTGTTAATCTCAAACTGAGCACTCAAACAATAACTAAACTAATAGTTATTGTTAAACTAAAATATTAAACAATTGAGTTATTTATACTTTTACTGAAGATTCCAAGGAAAACACTGTTATACCTACTTTCATGTTTATATTTTGACTTATGTTGTCACTATTTGCACTAATAAATGCTGCTGCAATCACAAATAAAACATTGTTCAGTATTATTTTTTTATATCGTCATGAATATTGTTACCGCAAATTACCCTGAAATATCGTGATATTATTTTAAGGCTATATCGCCCACCCCTAGTCTGCATGCATGTGCTGCAACAGAGACGCCGTGATGCAGCGGTCATGTGACGGAGAGATGCTGCACATTCATCACACACATCCTTTTCTCTCCGCATTGTTCAAAACACATGACGCGTTTATACCGAGGAGACGCGCAGAATCCAAATCAGAGGAAGCGCAGCAGTAAAACACGCTGACGCGAATGCGAATGCAACGGAGGACGGTTGAAGGATCGCTACTTCCTCTCCAGGTGAAAGTGAAGTCAAGGTGAAGCGTTTTATTGTCCCGTTTCAGGAGATTTGCGAGCGAGTAAAAAGACACGACAAACAGACGAAAGCAGGAGGCCTTGTGTCGTCGAACAGGAAACTCGTGACTCGCCTGCTGCTGCTGTCAAAAGGGAAAAGACGTTTTCCTCCGTGACGGTTTTCAGTCTGAACTCTGAACATCCTCATGAACAAACTCGGGTAAAACTTTATTTTGAGTTCAGTGTTGAAACTCGACGATCAGGTGACAAAAAGCAGATGTTCAACAAAGTGTCACTGCTGCATCTAACAGACAGACTGGATATCTATGGGCTGCTGTTCACACGGTACCATCTGAACCTCAGTAGACTCGGTATAGACACTGATAGCTGACGAGTCTTTAGAGGATCCATAACGAGCTGTGTGTCTCGTAGCTGGATGTGTCTCGTAGTATGTTCATCACATCCTTCACCAACGGCTTGTCCAATTACATTTTTACTAAAAGATACTAGTGATGCTCCTTTATACCAACATGTCACCAGGTGAAACATTGGAAGGATTCAGACTGAAACTGTATTTCTGTCATATTTGGCTCATATGGGATCCTCCTCCTCCTCCTCCTCGCTCCGTTACGCTGAAACTTGTTATGTTTTTTTTCCATAAATGTATTTGGCTCAATAACACCTTGTGGATCCCGTTTTTCTATTGTGGAAATAATCCTCCATTGAGTTCAGGCAGACAGATATCTCCTCCTTGGACTCTACCACTATACTACACCTGTACAGTAGACCCACAGACTCCCACCTCACTGAATGAAAGGTGCTCTGGTAGTGACGGGTCCATTCACAAACCTATTCTTCATTTAAACAATAAAGGTTTTTCAGCTATTAATCAATGGTAATTACCTCATCAATCCCATAATGCTTTTCTCTGTGCATCCTGGCTTACGGCTGCTGAGCGTCTGAAAACCTTTTGACTGAATCGTGTTGTTTTAGTGCTTTAATCATATGACGACTTGCATCACTTGTGATGACGAAGTCGCCAAAAACAAGTCTCCATCCTGACTCTTTTGTCTCTTGAGCAGATTAATGAACCATGAAGGGAGGATGGCGCTGCATCACTACAGGAAGGACGAAGGTGAAGACTCGTTCCTCCTCAGGCAGAAACAGAGAAGTGGCGCCAATTTGTTTCTTGTGCTCTTATTTTGGTGAAACCTCTTGGGTCCTGCTGGGCCCCGCCTCCCCCTGGTTCTTCATGTCTTGTGATTGGCTGTGTGTTTCCTCATCAGCGTTTGGATCCCCAAGTTAAATTCATATATCAGTTTTTTGTTTTATCTCTGTTCCGTCCGTTGTGTGAAATTGATGCGTTCCTCTGTAACAGAGTGGAGTATCACCCGGAGGGTAACTGATTACTCCGTCTGTCCCGGTCGGTGCAGACGGATGACGGTAGAACCGAAAACCTCTTTGTTCTCTGAGTTTGGCACTTTTTTTGTTATTGCACTTTTTCATCCTCTTTCCGTGTTAAATTCTTCTTTCTGGCATCATAAGCCGGTCTGGAGATTCTCCTTCCTCCTGATAGTGTGTGTGTGTGTGTGTGTGTGTGTGTGTGTGTGTGTGTGTGTGTGTGTGTGTGTGTGTGTGTGTGTGTGTGTGTGTGTGGTCATGGACAGTTGTTTCCTTGATGAGAGCAGATGGAAGTAGAACAGAAACAAAACAAAAACAAAAAAAGTTGCAAATTGAGTGTTCAGCCAAATCCTTCTGTTGCCGCGGTAACGGAACCGGCTTCTTCAGCTTTTCCATTGAAATGGCAAACGGGTACCATTTCTGCCATACTGACATAATCAAACATCATACGGCTGCCAGACAATTCGACTGATACGGCTTTTTAAAGCCCAATAATGTAACAATATTTATTATCAATATTTTGTGCCAATATTTTTTACATTTGACCTCAATAAAAAAATGATATGCTTACAGACGTGTAGTTGTTGTTGAAGTTCCACTTTTTGTTGTGTGTTTGCTCATAAACTGCTGCTGCACTTTGGCTCCGCCCACCAGGAGGAGCTGTTTGGAAAATTAAATTAAAGGAACTTCTCAGGCATCACAAGTTACAAAGATTGTTCTGGTGACTAAACAGCTTGGAGGCATTTCACATTAAGGTGTGATTTATAATGGAGGGAGCAGGAGAGGTTCAAGGACACTTCAGAAGGAGATTTGGAGATTTGAACCTGAGACCTCTAACCACTGAGTTGTTTTTTCTACAATAAACTGATTTGGTTCTATTGTATAACATTCAGGAAAGAAGTGTGTGCAGTACTGATGCAGGGTGGATGCAGGGCGTTCACAGTGGGTCCTCCTGTAGCGAGCGGTGTCAGATGGAAGTAGAACAGGGGGAAAAAATAGAGATGCTGACTGCAAAATTGCATCTGCAAGGCCAAGGCACTTAGGAAGGGAATCAAGGCAAATCCCTGCAAAGTGTTGCGGCGAAGTCATTCCAAGGGATTTTCGACAATATGGCCTTGTGTACTATCGCTACCCGGGGGGGGTCTATCTCCTCTCTCCCTCTACCCCGTCTCCTCTTGATGTTGTCAGCCTTCTATCTTTCGTTTTAATGTCCTCTGAAAAGCTAATCCAGCGCCATAAAAGAAAGCAATAACAGCATTTTATAACGCAGCAGATGTCACTGTGTTTCTGGGATGCTTCCTCGTTTGGCAGGATCGTACACGGCAACAACTCTGCACCATCATCCTGTCCATCACTCACATTCCCAAGCAGGACATCCACCGCTTGGAAAAAATGTGATGGCAGCATCAAAATAAAAGAGAAGTCGCTGCATCGTTCTGAATGATGTTGTAGAATGAGGTGATGTTTACTCAATGATGCCTTAAGTACACAATCTATTGGTTTGTTTAATTGATATATGACATTTCCCCTCTTGTCTGAGGAGAATCACCTAGCCACCTAGCCGCTAGTAAACCAGTGGTCCTGTTAACTTCCACCTCGGCTCCCTATAGAGGGCTTTCACTCTCTGGCGGCCATGTTGGAGGTCCTCAGTTCTGTGATCAGCTGATTGTGTTTCTGTCCGTCTCAATTGAATCTTCATGGTTCATTTCTGTCTGTTTCTACTGAACTGATCATTTCATCACTGATACATCTGATTGATTTAGTGTTTAGATCATGTAGCTTGTTAGCTAGCTAACCATAGTATCCGGTCAGCTAACCATCACTGTCTTGTTAACACATCTGGTTAGCACACTAGCTAACGTGGCTAGTAGAGGCTAGCGTTAGTAGTGGCTAGTAGTCACAGTTACTGAGAACCTTACCGAATGGATGTACAGACTCACTGCACCCCTTAGTGGCCAGAGGCAAAACTCTATGGAGGCTTTTTTGAAACAGAATTTAACAATGATTGTTTTGTAATTAAATGTTGGTGATTTAATGGTACAAAATGTGTTGCAAAACTCAAAGAAACCAGTGGACATTCATGGCGTCCTCTTCTGCACTAAAACATTAATTTCCCGTAGTGTTGAAACTGCTGCTTACGTCTGTTGAGGACAAGAAAGAAAGAAAGAAGTTACTGGAACGCTCGGCTGGCACGACGCCAAACTGTTCCACTCTGTTATATTAAATGCTAAATGTTGTCAGGGGTTTGTATTCAGCAGGTGACGAGCCAGGCCTGTTGATAATGGACAGTAAACCTTGACTCTACATGTTCCTCATGCTGACATTTCCACACCACGACGACCTTCCTCAGGTATCTCTCTTTGTCTAGCCTGGTTGTAAAAGCCAAATCTCTCCAAGGTCCAGTGGAGATTTGGGACTGCAAATCCACTATTTGCAGTAAAGTGCGTTAAAAGGTAAATCAGCTTCAAAGTGATTCTGTATTGATACCCCAACATGGTATTACCTCTGGACAAGACCAAAACAGAGTGCAGTACATATTTTCTAAGAATAATGGGTGAATTGTTTTAAATCTCTAATTACAGCAAACTGTTTTCTTCACACATATCAAGATATTATTACGATATATCAAGATATATTACTCCACCTCTGAAATCTTTTCCCCAGGAGAGTTTACTGCTATTAACAGAGATTGAATCAAATATGAAAAAACTTTGGATGTGCGTACTGTCCCAAACTAGGAACATCTTATTTACGAGTATAGTAGACAGCACAAGCAGGACTCATGACCGAGGATCTCTCTGAACTGTAATAGTAATGGAGTGTCCTGCGGTTTTGCCTGACTGGTTTGTGTTATGACCGCATGCTTGACTGCTCACTCCAACCTCAGCATCATATGAACGTCCCATCCGAGTCGCTGAGGGAGTATTGTTGCTCGTCTGAAGCTGCCAGTCGGGTTTCTGTGGTTTAGGGAGACGCTTCCTCTTCACAAATGCATCCCAAGCAGAATTGCTCACTGTGCCTAATTGCATTATCACGTCCTACATCGTTTTCCATTTGTTTGATGCATGTTATTTATCGGAGCATTTCAAGTTAATTCCTGCCTTTCCTCCCTCTCCCTTTCCTCCTGGGTTTTTACAGCAAGCGAAGGAGCTCCCTCGTCTTGACGTCTCCCTCGTGGTTTGGAAGCGATCTGGCTGTCGTTTGACGTCGACACAGACAGCTGCTCGTACAATGTACAATTTTCCAGCCGACAAGTCCCGAGCATATTGGAGGCTAATGGGCGCCGACTTGGCTGAGCCGATCGTGGCGTAATCCACTGAAAAAAAAGATATTGATAAGAAGGAGAACCAATCTGCTCGTTTCTCATCTCGGCTCGGCTTATTTCTTCACCCGAGTCCCGAGGCGCCGTGGCTTTAACCCCTGCACTCTTTACTATCGGTTACCGGCAGTGTTGTTGATTTAAGAACTGAAGCTCGGTCTGCTGATGCCCTCGCCGTCCGTCACTCTGGAGACGATGAGGAGGCAGAACGGGAACGTTGAGTGTTTCACAGTGATCTCCTCTCGGCTGCCACGAGGTCTTCACGATCTTGTCAATAAAAATGAGAGTTGCTGCAGTTTCAGGGTTGAATGCGTTTGCTCAAGGGCACCTCAGCAGTAGCTTAGTTTAAGGAGAGCGTGTCTCATCATCATCTGCGTTCGTACTACCCATGTCTTACCTTGAAAATGACTCGTAGCAGACTGCAGAATGCTGCTAATGCTCTTCAGAGTGCATTTCTCTGTAAGCGTCCCTCGTCTTCCTCAGAGCAACGTATGGCGATTAGTCAAAACCGAGCAGACAGCGAGAGTTACATAACAGGTTTACTCACCGTGTGTGGTGTAGTTTTATTGAATTTACCCTGTATCCAAAATGCTGCAGAGGGGGAGCTTGTTCATATTGAACAAGAGGATATAGGAGGCCGGTAAACTGTGACGTTTTTAATCATTTGAGCAAACAAAAGATATGTTAGCACATCTCAAACCTCTCTGTGTGTTGAACGCTGCATGGTAGAAACAGCAACTGGACTTTAACACAGTAAATCCTGCAGTGTGTCCTGTGTGTGTGTGTGTTTGTGTGTGTGTGTGTGTGTGTGTGTGTGTGTGTGTGTGTGTGTGTGTCAGGTTCATTGGTTAGAGCATGGCAGTACTACTCTAATTGCATGAAGGAGGACTTCTGTATGCAGCACTGATGCAGAATGGATGCAGGGTAAAATGCATGGTGGAGGATTTCCACACCGAGTTGCTGCTGCACAATGAACAAATCGAAAGCAAGAAGATCTGGTGGCCGGATTCAGGATTCAGCTGGAGCCGGAGCGTG
>JAXDDW010000116.1:440000-505000 GCA_034670385.1 Hoplostethus mediterraneus | reverse complement strand
TCTCCTTTTTCAGAAATAAAGCGTCGCGACCCGTTTGGTATTAATCTCTAATATAATGTCCTGCCCTGAACCTGAGGAGGGTTTGGGCTTTCAGGAGTGACAGTTCAAAGCAGGTCGGCCAGTTTAAAGGTTCCCACACGCTGAAGTAAAGGGCATAGATTCTTTTATAATATGTAAGACGTGAACATGGGAGGACACAAATGCCACTGTGTGGTAAAGCTGCAACTTCCAACATCTCAAAAGAAAACCCTTATTTTCTCAAGAGATTCTTCTTGGGGGCGGGGCATAGATGAATAGCATTCCCTCCTTGGGAAGCTACAGATGTATTAAGAAAAGAGAGAGTTTGTTTGTACATTTACATGTCTTACATATTATAGAAACACTACCCTGACCCTTCCTCTTAGCCTTGCCTATTTGTCATCAATTATTTGTCTGAGCTCTTTGATTTTCTTATTTGTCTCATTTGTTTAAGAAAAGTAGGTAGCTAACTTATTGCACTTTTACCTTAGCGCTAGTTCTGCTCTTAGTTGCTTGTTTAGGAAGGAAATGTACTTACGATTTCTGGTGACTAGTAGTTCTCTACCTGTGTTGCAGTAAAATAATGCACTTATTGTAAGTCGCTTTGGATAAAAGCGTCTGCTAAATGACTGTAATGTAATGTAATGTAATATTTTGGCGTTGGTATTCATCTGCCAGTCCTCGCGTCACATAAAGGGCAAGTTGACCGACGGGCCAATTTCCCAAAAAGTCGGCGTGGCCCTTTAAAGTATCGTTGGAATGAAGGATTGATTTGTGAATGGACTCGTCGCTGCTTCTCTCCAGACGAGTGTTGAGGCCTCGGAGGAGCAGGTAGCTGCTCGCTGCAGGTTATTCTGGCTGTCTGACATTTCAACCAACCGTGGAAAACCAGCCAGCCGTCTCAAGGACAGCAGGGCTGACGCAAAGAAGAGAGAGAGAGGAGAGCAATAGAGAGATATAGAGAGAGATGGAGAGAGATGGAGAGAGAGAGAGAGAGAGGGAGCAATAGAGAGAGATGGAGAGAGAGAGAGAGAGGGAGCAATAGAGAGAGATAGAGAGAGATGGAGAGAGATGGAGAGAGAGAGAGAGAGAGGGAGCAATAGAGAGAGATAGAGAGAGATGGAGAGAGAGAGAGGGGAGCAAGAATGATAGAGAGAAACAGGAAGAGTGAGAGAAATGGAAAGGAAGAGAAGGGTGACAGATAGAAGGATAGAAAGGGGTGAGGAAGCAAAACAGATAGAGAGAGGCAGAGAGAAAGAGGGAGAGACCAGGGAAGAGATAGAGGGAGAGAAGAGATGAGAGAGAGAAGGGTGAGGGAGCAAGAGAGAGAAAGAGAGAGAGAGGAGTGAGAGAGGTAGACAGAGAGCAGGAGAGGGAGCAGAGCACTACAATTCATCAGTCTGGCTAAATTAAGGAGATTGCTAAATGTGGTCCCCTGTGTGAATATGAAGAAATGTGCCTCTTAATGTGATTGCCAGAGGCGGCCATGCCATAACTCAAGGTTAAGGTTGGATGCGAGTGGGGGGGATCGTGGATTATACGAGGACATTTACAATGTGATGATGCCAGGCATGCATCAAGGGGAGCGAGGAAGCTCTGGCCAGCGGCTGCAGGCTGCCAGAGGCACAACGGGTCAGCTAGCCAAGCTAGGTAGCGGCTAATAGAGTCGTTAGCTTTCTACATCCTGTCGTCATTCAGCTTCGTCGTCAGCAACGTCCTGCTTCACATTCATACAGTCACGCGCACTCACACTGGGAGCTGACCGGTACAACCACAGTCTTCTACTGGTTCCACTGGCACCTGACCAGTACAACCACAGTCTTCTACTGGTTCCACTCGGAGCTGACCAGTACAACCACAGTCTTCTAGAGCTGACCAGTACAACCACTGTCTTTTACTGGTGGTCAGTACCACCACTATCTTCTACTGATGGCCACTGGAAGCTGACCAGTACAACCACAGTCTTCTACTGGTTCCACTGGGAGCTGACCAGTACAACCACAGTCTTCTACAGCTGACCAGTACCACCACTGTCTTCTACTGGTCTTCTACTAACTTCCAGAGCTGGTCTCGCTTGAATCAGGGTCATCGTCTCTAAATGACGTATGAAACCAAACAATCACACGTTTGTCGCGTCACATACTCAACCTGGAACTCTTCTGGGGAAGTAAAACGGTTCCTGCTGAGAAGGTTCCTGCTCAAAAAAAGTACCCAAAAGGTTTCAGGTTCCTGTGTTCGGAAAACTATACAGACTATTGGGGTCATGGTGACCAGTTGGAGTCAGGTGCCTGGCTCGAGGGCTCATCGGTAGCGGTTAGAGACGAAGGGGAGACGAAGACCCCTCCATCACCTTCCCACCGACAACCTTCCAGTCACAGTCCAGTTTCTCCACCCTGCCATCCCCCTCCTCACCTCAGCGGCCTCTCAGAGCCTTTCTGTAAAACATTGAAAAGGAAACACCCTTCAAGACTGGTTAAGCGCTAGCATGAAAATATTGCCTTTGTTGCCTTGTTGAGAGAAAAGGATGAGATTGAAAGAAACAGACCAGGGTGACACCGTCAAGGCCTTGCCTCCATTGCCTGAAGCTATTTACATTTTTTGGTCACACTCTTATTCACAGCGACTTGCAATGAAGGCTACATGTGAAATAACCTTCAATTCCTTCAGATCAACAACATCACAAGCAGCCAGAAGTGCAAGAGCCAAGAGTCGACGGTCAAAGTCACAGTGGTAATAATTCTGTAACCCTAGAAGGAACTCAGATTTCATGTTCTGGACGCAAATAATGTGAAGATCCTCCACCATGAAAGGGTCATGTGACAATAGCATGAACTGGACATGCCATATTCACATTAAGGTTAGGTTAGGGCTAGGTTTGGGCCATGGTCAGGTTCAGGTTCTGGTCATGGTTAAAATTAAAACTGAACTGAACCCGGGTCATCGGGAGTTGAAGGTAAAGAAAAGTAAATGTCTCCGCCTGGTTCAGTGTCAAACTACTTCCTGTTTCCAGTCATGTCTCCTCCATGTAATCCTTTCCTGGTGGGGGAACAGATTTCTCTCACTTATTGATGCTCTGTGCAACGTACAAAATCCCGTGCAACCGGGTTTGTAAGTGCAGAAGAAATGAAAAAAAATAAGAGCTAAGGAACGAGGTTGAAGGGAATGTCTTACTTTTCACAGATAAGAGCATTTTAGAGTGAGTGGAGAGGGGATATGGTTCCTTGAGGGGATACTGTAGAAAACCAGCGGTACTCTGGACCCCGAGGGCCGGATTTGAGGAACTCTGCTGTAGGTACACCACTACGCTACAGTATGGAGGAATGAGATATCCTGGTGAAGTCTGGAAGCTTCAGTCCTGCATTAGTACTGTTAATTACCAACAATCTGCTCACAGCAACATGAATGAGAAGATGCTACCAGACAACTGTAGACAGACGTACATAACACATAGTGCACATGCCGTCAGAAACACTGTTACAATACATGTTATCAATCTGTGATGTTCAATGCAGTTATTGATTTCTTACAATTATTTTCCTCCCTTTTGTTGACCCCCAGAGAACAGGAAACTTGGGTTAGCATAGTAAGAGCAAGAAAAAGTGAGTTGTGTCCCTTTACCCAAAACCCAACATGTCTTGTGGCTGCATTGCATTCTGGTCTATCTTCCTACTGCATTGCATTCTGGTCTATCTTCCTACTGCATTGCATTCTGGTCTATCTCCTGTCGGTCTCTCTCTCTCCTCTGATGGATTTCTCCTGTATGATTGTTGGTCGTCGGTCTAGAAAGAAGCCCTTGCTCTTTGATTCTGATTGGCTGACACCAAAACCTGACGGGTTGATGGTTTAGATCCATGAAAAATACACACAATCAGTACTCACTGTATCTGTATATAATTCTTTGTTGTTGTATATTCTCTATTGTCATCATGTGCTTGGCCAATATGAAATTGCTGACTGGAGAAATACAATACTCCATACAAATAAAATTCATCATCATGCTCTGTAATTATCATTACAAATATAAATACATGCATTCAGTTACTTTCTCTGCAACCCTCTGATCATCCTCTCAAATCCGTTGAGTGGCTGGTCTGAAATCCACTAGCCACTAGGTTAGTGAGCCAAAAAGTTAATTTCAAGCCCTGATTACTGCAGATCCAGGTGGTCGGGCACACAGAGCACCACAAAATATGACTATGGCTTTAAAATTGCTTTCATGAAAAGAGAGAAATACACAGAAAGACTGTAGAGTATAGATGATGCTGGTTATGTGTGCAGTACATGTTCGATTTGTCATCTGAGGACGGTTTGAACGTAGAAAACTGTTTTGAAATTGTACATTTTGTGAACCACTTTAGCGAAATTGTTCCTGACGAACAGTCATGCCAATAAAGTTACTGAATTGAATTGAATGACAGAGATATATATATATATATATATATATATATATATAGAGAGAGAGAGAGAGAGAGAGAGAGAGAGGAGGGAGATACCAGTCTCTCCTCCACACCGTGACCGATCCATTCCAGATATCTCCTCCAGTGACTCGGAGTGTCGCGGCTCCTCCTCCTATACGAGCGATCGATTATCTGTTCTGATATGAAAGATGTTTGAGGAGGTCTTTCCCCGGGTCTTCCTCTGCAGACTCCGAGAGGACGTGAAGACCTTTAGTCATAGATATTGCTACTAAGACTCTCCTCCCATCAGGAAACTGAAGCTATTGATCCGTCCTGCAGGCCTGCTGCTAAACATTGTCTTTACTCTGAGCGACTGGTCGCCAGCGAACCTTGAACACTTTGTTGATAATGGATGATATTCTACTGAGCCGGTCGCAGTAATATGAGTACAAACACACATATTCTACACAAAAAACACATACCCTTGTGTCACACAGTTACATCACATCACATACATGCTTATGCTCGGACACAAAAACGCATGTGCACGCAAAAAACCCAAATACACACATGTGCATGCACACAAGCAGAGTACATAAGTACATATATTCATACCTGCATGTGCACACACAGACTCACGTACACGCACATACATAGACACACACACATAAACATTTGTATACATACACACAGACAAGCACGTATACATACACATGCATGAACTTATACACTGTTGCATACATGTGCACATGCGCGGACACACATATTCACATAGAAACACATGCGTCCGCGCACCGCACAAACACACACAGGACAGGCGTGTTGTGTCGGATGTTTCTGTCAGCACTTACTACTTGATCAGTTTAAATGTGATGTTCTGAAACGTGTTGGACCATAGAGAGGAGAGGAGGAGGAGGAGGAGGAGGAAGAGGAGGCGAAGGACGAGGATGCCACTTCTACAGAGGGGCTGAAGTGATGTGTTGGGCAGCAGGGTGGCGTAGTGAGGAGGGAGGAGGATCCAGGTTCAAACCCCGAGGATCCACGCTGCTGAAGTGTCCTGACACTGAATCCAAACCATCCAAACCATCTCCAGGGTGCTGACCTCTGACCTCTGACCTCTGACCTCCCTGTGGAGCCCGGGGGCAAGAGGAACGAGAATTTCCCTACAGGGAGAAATGAAGTATCACATTATTATAGACGGGGATGTTAGCTCAACACCATCAGCACGTCACCAGACATCCATTCATTGGTAGATCTGGCTTCCACACATCCTTGTTTTTCTGCCGATGTGATTTAGTTTCTTGAACAAAAGTTTTTCCTGGCAAGTTCAAAGTGGATGGGAAGTTGATCACAGCCATTCAAAGCTTCACAGTTCTTTATAACGTTTATTTGAAAGGAACGACCGACGTCCGAAAGAAAGAACGATGCTCAGAGGACGGTTGCGTCCATCACCAGGGTTTAGTCCTGCACCTGCTGGCCAGCCTGAGCTGCTCCATCGTAATGAAGCATGATGGAGCAATAACTTGTCTTTCCATGTTGTAACAATTACACAGCAGCTCTAGAAGACAGCGAGGTGAGCGTATCAAGACGGTGAGCTGTTGCTGTTTAACACGGATGCCAATACAAACTGTTCATCAAAAGCTGGCAGTCTGGTGTTTTGGCTCCTACTCAGCTGTTGGTGTGAAATCCATTTTTCCACATGGTGGAAGAGCAGAAACGAGTAAAACCTTGTTTTATCAATGTTGTACTGAATCTGCGTTAACCTTTTGGTATTTCAGTCTGGTTCAGCAGCTTCAGCAGCAAAACCAGACTGGTGGAAATAGCCGGTAAGGTTAGCGGTGTGAGGCCGCTGGAGGATTATGGGGTGGAATTACACCAGGTTTGTCCATCCCGACGATTGGAGGTGAAATCCCGATCGGAGATGATCTGGTATTGTGAGAAGTTTACAGATTCAGTCTTGACAGGCTGATCTGGGCCGCCATGTTGGATATTTAGGACCCGACGCCTGCAGGGTCCTGAACAGGTCCTGTAGTGTGTGGAGATCAGAGATAATAAAGTTTTTTTTTAATTGAATTGATGAACAAAGATCAATTTTAACTCACTGACATAATACCCACTCTGATAATGATGTAACACTCCTGTAACTAATGCTGTTTGGACGGTACATGTGTCCCCCTCAACCGAAGATAGAAGGAACAGCTTTCCACTCGACACTAATGAAGACATCATATCCATACTCAGCAGCTGTGTGTGTGTGTGTGTGTGTGTGTGTGTGCTCCCCTCCTTCTCTCTCTCTCTCTCTCTCTCTCTCTCTCTCTCTCCCCCTCGCTCTTTAATCCCAGTATCACTCGGCCATGTGATCCCTTTAGTGGCTGCAGGCATTAGAAACAGAGTCACGTTCCAGCGGACACTTCGGACAAAGCGGTCCTCAGGAGGAGTGTGTGTGTGTGTGTCTGTGTGTGAGTGTGGGTGTATGTGTGTGTGTGTGTGTGTGTGTGTGTTGTGGAATGGTATCCTTATAATAAATCTCATTAACATGTTATACAAATATTACAGAAAAAACATCATGCAGCTTCCACAAGTCAAAATGTCCTATAGTAATACCATAGGAGATAAAAAAAAAAAGACCATAAAGTATCTTAAAGACACTATAAACTGTAGTGCACCACATACACACTATAAGTCCCTATAGGATTATTATAGGACATTATAAAAAAATACCATAAAGTACTATATGGCCAATATAACCCCAGTATTGAGTAACTATAGGAGTATCATCCATGGAATCATAGAGGAGAAACAAATACCATTCAGCAAAGTAAGGTCACTATAAACAGTGACACACTAAGATTCTATAGGAATATCACTGAAATATTATAGGAATATTATAGTGATACCATAGGAGATCAAAACTACCATAAAGTAATATAAGGTCACTCCAAACTACACACAAGTCCCTATAGGAGTATTATAGTGAAACCATAGGAAATAAATATGATTAAGATCAGTATAAACTCAATCAGTTCCTATAGGATTATTGTAATATCATAAGAGATACAATAAAATACCATAAAGCACAATAAGATCAGTCTAAACTCCCTACAGTCCCTATAGGAATACTATAGGAACATTTCCCCCCCAGGGGTGTATGCTTAGTGGGACATAACCCGCGTCCGAGTGACACCTCCCCTGGCCAATCGGAGGCGGTTTCCAGCACCGAGCGGGCCAATGGCGGCGCGGTGTGGGCGTGTCCCTCCGAGGTGAGGTGCGTTTTTTGGAGTTTGCTAAATGACTGCAGCAAGAGAAAATAGAGTCGGAGCGCACCGAGGCTGGCTCTCCACTCCGCCGTCCGCCCGTGTGAGTGTGTGTGTGCGGAACAGCTGCTGTTATCCTGCCATGGAAGAGGCTTACCCGACCGGTCCACATCACCTCACCGCGCCGGTTTCCACGTTATTTTAATATTCTCCAATTCTCCTGGGATTTTACTCGAGCGGTTCCCGGATGGGAGCGGATGCGGAGCGCAGCGGCCGCCGGTGCGCCTCCAACTTGACCACCAGACAATGGGAGTAGCTGTGCTGAGCTGCTGCAGCGCCAACTACTCACCCCTGGGAGACAACTACGAGAGGAAGAAGAAGGAGAAGAAGAAGAAGAGGGAGAAGAAGGAGAAGGAGAGGAGGCAAACTACCCGCGGACCTCCCTGTGTCAGCGGCGCCGGGACTCCTGCAACGACCCACACGCGCGGATCCGAGGCGACGCTCCTCGTGCCTCTGGGATGCGTGTGAGAGCAAAAGCCTGCAGAAGATAACATACAGAGAAAAAAAAAAAAAGCACCGGTGTGTGTATGCGAGCGCGTGTTTGTGTGTGTGAGAGCGCGCGCGTATTTCGCGTTGACAACTGTGGATTTTCGGGATATACACGCACACACACATGCACAGCTCCTCGGTCCCCTGGAGAACTGAGACGCCTCGCGCATCTTCCTGCAGCCAAAATCGTTTTTTTGTGTGATTTTTTCCCCCTCAACCTGAAGGATGTTTTATTTCCCCTTTGGTCGCGGCGGATCGCGACAGAATAGACCTCTGACTAATTGGGTGTAATTGTGTGTCAATTAACAGCAGCCTCTGAGCATCACCCCCGTCCCCCCCCACCACCACCACCACCACCCCCTGCCTCCCCATCTTCCTCACCGACCGAACCCCGGACAAGCTTCCTCCCGCAGCCCGCCAGTGCCCGTGTCGCTGTCCGTGGTCCTGAAAAAAAGTCCTGCGTGGACTCCTCCGGGGCGCTTCGGGGGAAGGTGTTCCGGTCCAGACCCCCCCAGTGGAGAGGAGGCGTTAGAGGAGACACCAACATGATTTCGAGGTTATGAGAATCTCGTGGTTCGGTACCGGCGACTCTGGGATCTGAAACAAGCGGCGGAGGGAAGACATTTCAACTCACCTTGGAGGTCCGGAATCACCCCCCCTTCCTTCTTCCTCCTCCTCCTCCTCTTCCTCCTCCAGCCCCCAAGGATTTGGGAATTCAACCTCTCAAGAGAGTACCGTCCCCCCCTCTCCCCCCCAAAAAATGAGACTGGCAAAAATGTGCCGAATAAACGCGCTGGGGATCTATTTGTGGGAAACAATAGTGTTTTTCAGGTAAGCAGAGGCATGAAATGGACTTCATGTGGGGGGGATGATGATGTGTGTGTTGGGGGGGGTGATGGGAATTTGCATTTTTATTGCTTTGCTGCTGTCTGGCGCGCGCATGAAACGGTAGCCGGCTATGGCAAAAGTCTAGTGGAGGCAAAAGGAGCCAATTTGTCGCTATCTTGTCAAAGTTGCCTTGGTGTTTTCGTGTTATTTCTGTCTGTGTGCGCGAGCCTGCACGTACTGAGTTGCATTGAGTCGCGAGCTGCATTGAGTCCAGATAGAGGAGCGAACAGCGACCACTAGTGGACGGGTTGCGTCTCTCATCTGCTCCAAAATGTCAACAGGCATGTGGGGGGGGAGTCAAAGGGAACTGCACATATCCTCCACACACACACACACACACACACACACACACACACACACACACACATACACACACACACACACACACACACTCTGATGATGCTCTTATCCAGAATGACTTGCAGCAAAATAAGCTTCAGTTTCTAGATCAGCAACATTTCAAGCAATTAATAGTGGAGGAGGTCAAGGGTCAGAGTCACGGTACCTTGACGATGTGCATCACACACACACACACACACACACACACACACACACACTGATTTTTTATCTTATGCGGGTCTTAGTGTGTCAGACAGTCTGTTGGGGTTTAGTGGTTGTGAGTTTCCAAGCTCCTCTTTCATGTCTCCTCACCTCATCTGGTCTCCGGGTCTCTTTTCATTTCCTTCAGTCCATTCACTGAAACTGAAGCTGATTCTGCTGCTGCTGTCTTTGTCAGTCACAGTGGATGAGAGCGTCAGCCAACTGCCCCGGTGTGTGAATGTAAATAACACCAGAACAGTCATCCGTAATAAATTCCTCATAGATTGAATATGTGCTGCAATATCCTTCCTCCATTGCTTCCAAGGCTCTGATATGTTCTGAATATTTTGAGGAAATATTTCCCAGCAGTTTAGCAAACCATATTTTTTGCGTGACTGTTTTGTTTCTTGAAGCCTCATTTTTTTATTTTTTTTATCCACATTCATTTTTTGGTTTCCATTTCTGCTGGAAGCAATATTTCTCTTCTCAGCTGCCTGAAAAGTTGCCCATCCACCCTGCGCTCAGACCCCCTAGCAACAAAACCTTCCTGCTAACGTTGCAGCAATAGGCGGGACATGTGGTAGCGCCAGTATATGATTGGACGGGTGATGTCGCCCCCAAAGTTAAGCCGCAGTCAACTTCTCCTCAGGAAGTGAGGTCGTGGTCAGCATCGACTGGTTCTCTGGATGTCGGCTGGCTGGTTGGTGGAGTTGCTGCTGGTGTGTTTGAGAGATTACAGCACATTAATCTGATTCAGTGCCGATGGCAGAATTAACCGCAGGGGGTGGATGATACCCGGGGTGCCTGGGCTGGTAGCCACCGGCAACATGGAAGAAGAAGATGAAGATGAGATGTGGTGCTTGTGAATGTTTGTTGTTGGTCGTATCCAGTGGGATTTGTCCAAGGGGAGTGATGGCAGGAGGACCATGGTTTAGTTTGGTTTAGTTTTTAATCGTTTAATCGTTTAATCTCAATCGTTCAAGACTTGTTTCCACCGTGGTCTTAAAAACACACAGAAAACAATGGATGGATTTTTTGTTTTTAAGACTCCATTAGTTGGTTTGTAGAAGAGAGTGACAGGAGGGATGGAGGAGAGAGAGAGAGAGAGGTCAGCAGCTGGATTCAAATCTGTGACGTTGTAGGTACACGGCAGGACGCCTAGTACATCATACGGTCTTTAACAAGGTGAATGCATTTAAGAAATTGTGATAAAACGTGACCTGGTTCTTCTCTGAGTCAGCAGCAGGTTTTGGGTTCAGGCAACAAGTCACGTCTACACTCACATATAAAGAGTCTCGTTCCAAAATGAAACACAGCGTTTCTAAAAGTAAACCCTCCCGCTACATCACGATCGATACCGAGAAAATGAAACAGACGAAGCTCCTCTTTCTGGAGGTACCTGAACTCCTCGACTGCACTCTTTTAGCGATATTACATGATCAGCTTTAGGTAATCATCTTTCCCCCCCCAAAGTGATGTACAGGATATTGTTTCTGTCGTTTGGTACCTGGTGCATGCTGTATGCACAACACAATTAGGCGAGGCGTTTGGGTCCTGCTGTGTATTTCCACCTCGCCACCTCGTCCCACACGTTGCACTTTATTGCATCACGTGTGGATGTTATTTCCCCCGACCAGCCCGGCCGCGCAGGGATTTCATTATGTGAATTATCAAAGGCATTTTCTACCTTCTGCTGCGACTCCTTCATTTCCATTGAATAAGGCAGCCGTTTGCAGTCGGGGGTGGTGGTGGTGGGGGGGGGGGGGGGGGGGGGGGGGTATAGGAGGGGGGTCGGAGTAGTTTTGCATTCAGCGCACACTGTTTAGTTAATGAACCGGTGTCAGGATATTGCCGTCTCAGCTCCCCGGGCTTGGACTGCAGTTCCCTGCTTAATTGATATCTCTTTACCCCGGTCCCGTCCCGACCCGAACCCCCCCCCCCGGACCCCCCCCGGACCCCCCCCACACCTCATTCCACATTCAGTCTTATTACTAAACATTGATTGGCCTGTCGATGGCCCAGGCCAGCCTGATGAATACACATGCTCGGACATATCTCTCTCTCTTCCTCTTCCTGTTATTCATCAAAGAGGCAGGAAAGCTGAGTTCAGATTTCACCTCCACAAGCCCTTAATGTTGTACCCAGTCATAAATCTGTATATTTTGTTAAAACAGGTGAAAGAAGGACAGTGACATCATTTCCCTTGTTTCCAGAGCAGGTCAACTTTGAATTTTGTTGAGTCGAGTGACGTGATCTTTAAACGTGTTGAGCAACCGTCCTCATCTGAAGTCACTAGTTTCAGGAACGTTGGTGAACAAGTGGAACTGTTGGTACTGAAGTTTATTGTGCTGTTGCATTCAAGGCACCTCACCATGTATAACACCATCAGACACTAGAAGTGTCGTGTCATGGAGGTCCATTGGAGAATCAGTTGTGCACAAATATATATAAAATTAATTAATTAATAATATAAAACTGGACAAGAAAAAGAGACACGAAAAATATTGTTATGGTGTAGGTCAATACAAATGGTGTGATCAGGTAGATTTGTCTCCAAATGTAGGTTACTGTGACTCAGTAAACTGTCTTGTCTTTAGCCCTAGTCTCTACTCCAAAACACTCTGAGTTGGAGCTGGAGAAGAGTCAGCTAGTTCACCTGAACTAACTGCTAGCTAGCTAACTAGTTACTGTTAACATGAGACTACTAGCCACTGCTAACGCTAGCCTCTACTAGATACGTTAGCTAGCTGACAAGATACTATGGTTAGCTAGCTAATGAGCTACATGATCTAAACACTAAATCAATCAGATGGATCAGTGATGAAATGATCAGTTCAGTAGAAACAGACAGAAATTAACCAGAAGATTCAATTCTTTCAATTAAATTCTTCATTTGAAACATAATCAGCTGTTCACTGTTGTTGCCTAAGAGTTGAGGACCTCCACCAGAGGGTGAATCATGTAACCCGAGGCTCTATTAGGACTCTGTTTTACAGCTCAGGTGGAAACGTTGAAGCAGAACCCAGATCAGGTGAACATGACCTCTGACCTCAGCCTCAAGCAGATAGACCTGCTAGACAGCGATGATCAATCACTGGCCAGCCTTGCATTTGGAGAATGCTGATGCACGAGGCACCGGGGAATACCGACCAATCAACCAAAGTGATTGACAGACGGTGATTGACATATCAGCTCTATTGCTTGGAAGGGCAAAGGTCGTACAGGAAGCCGGAGGGACCATTTCTTCTGCAACACCGCTCAGTGTGTGTGTTGGTTTATTAGTGGGTTTATGTGTTTGTGTGCATGTATCCATGAGTGTGTGTGTGCTTGTGTACATCTGTGTGTGCAGTGAACATGTGTGTCATGGACAGGACTTACATACCATAACTGGAGCATATGTATGTGGTCACACCGGCTCTCGGGGGGGATGCATACTCACTGATTTAAAAGAATGGACTAAATTTAGTCTCTCACGCTTGTGCAGCAGTGGAGAACAGAGGACTACCGTGTGTGAGTCTGTACCGTTTGTTAAAAGGTATAAAATCTCAGGCGTTGGAGGTGATTTGCTGCCGGGCTCTGTGTGGTTTTATGGCGCCGGTTTTGCCGCAGTGCAACCGCGACAAATAAAGTTCCTGCGGGTTTGAGGGCTCAGACATCAGATCCCTCTCCTCTTCTGATTAAGCGGTTTGGTCGTTTCACACGGCGATGATGCAGATTGATCTGGTTCCTGGTGCTCGCCCGGATCGTTACTACGCTCCCAAGCATGCAACAAGCCTCGGTGCGATTCATCTCACCGGGATGAAATGTTCAGCTTGACATTTGCCTCTATGGATTTCTATATTTCTATATTGATCCGGTGGAGTGTGAAAAAAAAACACACAGTCCATTTGAACATGCACCTCTCCGGGCTGCAACATTCAACATAATGCAGCAGCTATTCAAAGGCGAAAGTCTAATGCACAATCCATATGCATGATGGGATCAATATCAATATGATCAGAGTGAATGTTCAGTTCTGCAGCCGTTCACCTGTCTGCCAGTCAGGAGGTGACCTTGAGCCGGCCTTGAAAAAGCAGCGGCACGTAGAATCTCAATACACCTATATTCAGGACACACACACACACACACACACACACACACACACTCGATCACGTCACGCCGTAAATTAAATCTGACGTCTGCAGTTCATGAAATATATTGATATTGCAATCCAGTGATTTGGAGAAGGTCATCCGCTCTTAATTCTGTTTCTTTCTATTATTTTAAGGAAGGAAGCCGTGTAGGTCGGGCGCTGGCGAGCCTCCATATTAAATGGAAGTCGTCATCTTAAATTGGCCGGACAGAAACGGGACAGAAGTGACTTTTACCGTGAACAGAATGACTTACAAGGAATAAATCCCCAGTCGCTTATTCAATAAATTAAAGGTTAGCCTCCGCCGCAGACGGTCCAAACACAGACCTGACGGAAGGAACTTACTGGAATGTCATTTTACTTTGAGTGATATTTCACTTCGGTATCGTATTTGTAGTTTTAGCACGCATCAACCACCGTATTCCTCATGACTCATGTTTACAATCACATGGCCGGCTCAGGAAATTACAAGTACAAGGTCAAACAGAAAGAGGAAGTTGAACTGCAGAGGATGGAGTTTCTTCCGTGGTCCTAGCTCAGCGTCATATTAGGTTTACTGCCGACTGGGAAAAAACGTTCACGTCAGTCTCCTAGTGGTAATTATATTTTTGCCGATATTTGTCCCACTTGACGTCATGAAATGCGAATTCGCAGCACACAGCCAATCCTCCGATGTCGGCGGTCCAAGGTAACAAATCAAAATGATCAGTCATACTAACACCATCAACTCCACTTACACAAAGCGAGTCGTATCTGCTGCAGTTTGTTCAGTTGATTTTCCTGTTAACAATAACTGACCCTCCGACCGCCATCTTGGATCTGGGCGGTGCAAAGAGTTAAAAACGTTTCTAAATCAATGAGACGCGACTTATCGACCACCGGGGCTCAGAGGGTTGATTTCCCCCGGGGCCACGCCCACTCAAACTGTCTCATGTTGCTGCAGTATAATATTTAATATAATATAAATATATAAACGTGTCCACCGTGTTCTGTTTTTTCCTCCTATGAAAACAATAATCGATAAAGAGAGTCAGAGGAAAAAGCATGACCACACTGAAAGGTCAGCTCATGTTTGATGTTCTGCCCAGAAGTCCTTTCAAATTAAAAGTTTTAAAAGATGAAAATATTTCACCAAAGTAAAATAACCCTTTACACAAACTTCCTCTCTTCATCCCCCAAAGTGGGAATTTGTCTTTTCTGTCGTCGCCCTCCACAGGGAGGTCAGGGGTCAGGGGTCAGCTACAGAGCAGCACCCTGGAGCTGGTAGGGACTTGGTGTCTTGCTCAAGGACCCTTCAGCAGGGATTGAACCCGCGGTCTCCCTCATCACCGAGGTTCAGCTGAATTAAATCTAGTGTTTTACTTATGTACTTGCCCGTCGGCTGTTTCATTTCCTCTGCAGGTTCTCAGCGGATATTTATCACTTAACTCTTCTATCATAATAAACCAAAAAAAAAAATATATATATATATATATATACTCTGTGATCAATTTCCCAAGTCCCCTAATGAAAAACAATCGACTGCTTCGGTGGAGTTCTCTACCATCTCTACAATAATTAACTTCTGGGCAGGTTCATTTCCAAAACTTGATGTATGATAATACATTATTGATTAGCAGACAGAGACAGATTGCGCCATAAATAACAAAGTACATTATCAATGACTTCTCATCACTGTAACTCAGTTATGGTCAAAGTGAATTCCTGGAAATGTTATGAATTACGGTGCATTTCTGTAATTACGGTGGAATTAGACGATATGAGACGGTTTTACAGAAACTACTAATGATTAAAGACAAAAAGTGGGCGGAGCTTCTCTCTCTATTTCCACTTGTGGGGATTGAACCCATTTGCTGTTTTTATTCAGTATCACTAGTGTATGAACTTGTTAAACTTCAGTAACTAATAAAATGAAGCTTGTTTTGGGCGTTTTTGACTCTGGTGAAATTCAGAGGGGCTGAGTGGGCGTTACCCTCGTCTGTGGGCGTGGCCTGAGGTGGCCGGCACACCTATTTAATCTCAACATTCAGCAGCATAAACTGTGACTTTAATTTATTATTATTATATTGTAAGAATCTGTTATCAAAGTTAACATTAAACTATTGTCTCTCAGTTTCGGGGGGGGGGGGGGTCCTAGCTTATATACAATATTTAGAGAAGAGAAGGTAAACTGGTGGTGCTGCTATATTCTGCTTTAAAATAAAATATATTTTTTTGGTGTTATTAGAGCAGCGCTGTGTGACGCAGCTCGCCGTTAGCGAGCCAGCCTATCCGTCGGCTCCAGGGAAGTGAGCATCCCTTCCCTGAGTGTTGCTAAATGCCAGGATGAGATCAATTAGGGATTCAGGCCTTCAGAGGCTTTAGGAACATAATGAGGTACACTTAGGGGTAATGATTGGAGCCGGTACCTCTCTTGGCCGTCGGCGCTATCCACACTGGCACAGGACGACTCAGCTGTTTTTTGTTTTTTTTCATCCCCCGCCCCCTGCTGCCTCAGCGTTGGCCGCGGGTCTCCGCAGTAGCCGTGGCCAGCATTGATCAGAAATAATTAAAGCGAGTGTAAACTTTGATCATGGAAACCCGGAGAACATGGCGCCCCAGGGAGAGGATCACCAATGGAAGCAGACGGGGAGGCTTTGGACGGCGGTCAGTTGAGTCCGTAAGAGTCCGTGGCGCTAATCCAGTCTGTTAACCTGAACATCCGACCGATATACTGTCATACAAACAGTTCTGTACGTGTACTGATACTTACATTGTGTTGTTCCACCCAGATTTCTTTTACATAAGTGGTTTTTCCAACGCAGGAACTTGAGCCTTTTGGGAACCTTTCTGAGCAGGAACCTTCTCAGCAGGAACCTTAGTTCCCCAAAAGAGTTCCAGGTACCCTCGTTCACTCTCTGTATCAGATCAGTGCCTGAACCTCGGCCCATTGATCCATTTTCCAAAACAATACATATCTGTTGTTGTGTTCAATGAGATACGAGATGAGTTTGCTACCGGTATTGAAGAAGCACAACGATTGGCGGACTTGACGATTTTTGTTGCTTGTATTGACCAATCAGCGTACCGCCCCAATGGTTCTCCTAAAAAGTACTACGTCGTTGGCAGGGACGTTTTTTTACTCCCATATTAAACTGGTTACGGTGGCGGGGAAGCATCTGCTTTCACTTTTAGCTGGCATCTGCGCAAACTTGCACGGCATTATGGGATACGTTTTCATGTCAACTTCTTTCCCCTGTATTAGAAGAAAGCTACCATTGCTCGGTCCAAGAGGGGGGGGGGGGGGGGGTACTCTGTTAACTGGTTTATTCACGGCAGCAGAGACTCAATCTCAGGGTATCAGAGGTTCATGTAAAGAGATTAACCTGAAGGAGACCTTTCCTGGAGTCTGACCTCCCGCCAGGTCACTCATGTATTGATAATGTGCTATAATAGAATGAGCGCCTGGCGGTTCTCAACCTTCAACTTATTACTTGCTTGGAAGTATCACACCAAACGTCTGCAAACACAATGAGAGAGAAAGGTGTGACTAGCTGATTAAATTGATTTTATTAAGTATAATATCTGAGTTTCCTAATATTGATCCTGTGTAGCTCATTGGGTATAGCGTGGATAAGGCACCGCCTGGTAACACCATCTCACCTGCATGTTGTTTTGCTTCTGGGATCGACGCGACTTGGATCCTTTAAAAAATTCACGCGACTTCAAATTTTGTGATGCTAATATGTGATAGTTTTAAAATAATTCACTGTATCTAATTTAATTAGTTCAGGCGCTTAATCTTTCCCAGCCTGGCACCCGAATCAAATCTCTGTTTCCCCCAACGCGGGCTCATTAACACTTATTAGCACTCTTGTCATGTGGAGGCCCACCAGCAGTGAGTCCACGGCCTATTTAGGGCTCTGATGCTCAGGGCAAGAAAACAAGGAGCACATTATTGGGGGCGGGGGGGGGCTTTCTCACAGGTAGCCCACATAGGACACAACACAGCAGTACTACAGCTACTGCCATTATATTAATACTCCACCAGAGTCTCCATCAGGGCCCTGAGGTCCCAAAATGAAGTGATTGCCTGTCAACATGAACAGTTAAGGATCAATCACACCGACTATTAGTTTTCTTTGGTCTGAACCAGAGAGGGAAAGTTGTGTTTTAGTATCTGGTTGGTTCAGGTTCTCGCTGACCAATCACAAGCCAGCCAGAAGGTCCCATGACTCCCCAGCAGCTGGTTGATTGGTTGAGTTTTGGTAACCTGTCATCCCACCAGGTTAGAGAGTCCAGACCAACCTGGTTCCAGTCTGGAACTTGATCTACCATGATGGACTTGTCTGCTCTTCTCTGGTGTTCATACCAGTTAAGAACACATGAAGAAACATCTGACATGACTGACCAAGTCTCCTTCTACCCATAATGCCTTGTGTTCTGGGGTGGTTTCCTGTAGCTGGTTGGATCCCGTTCTCTCTCCTAACGAACCACCACAGTTCTTTTCTACCCATAATGCATTGTGTTCTCTTGTTAGAGGACTGAGACGTGTTCAGGCGTCTCGTCATCCTTTTTCTGCTATTTTGATTAATTCATGGTACCTATATGTTGAGAAGTGTCTTGTGACCAGAAGGTCCAGTGAGGAGAGATGAAAGTGAATGAGTGATGTTGGGTGGGAATATGTGTCCTGTATGAATGTGAAGCTCAGGTGACTTTCCCTGGATAAATAAAGACATAAAAACTATTAAGACACTTATCAAAGACACTTACCATAAATAAGATAAATATTTATGAACCATAAATCACGCTGCGAGGGCCCCGACCTTTATGTTGACAACCATTGGTCGACATCCGGTTACTTATGCATGAAGGCCAGAGTCCATGTGACAGCGCCAGTGTGATTCAACACGATCAAAGACCATGGGACCGGGGGGGGTAACGTGTTGTTGTTGTGGGGGGGTGGGGGGGGGGTGGGGGGGGGTCTGGACGGGACGGCGGTGGGTGATGCATGACTCAGCCTGATGCTGCGCTGCGGGTCATGCAGGGATTTCTTTTCATTTTTTAACCTTTTATTTATTCTGGAAAGTTGATGGAGTTGTTGAAAGTCGACTACCGGGTACAACTAGTGATCCACTATTGGCCACTGGGAGCTGCCCAGTACACCCGCAGTCACTGATCTGCTATGGGATTCGAACTGACAACCTTCCCGTCACAAGCGATGCTCTCTAGATGAAAGCATAGAAGTGGGGCAACCCCCCCTCCCAAATTTCACAGTGTCAAGCAAATTCAGCCGGCGGCCTCGGCCTGCGCCTCACATTCGGGGGAAATTATCTTTGTGGCGAGGACACGCCGTTTTAATCCCAATCTGTGACTAATCTGATTGCCGCCGGGGTGTTTGTTCAATGCTAATTTGAGCCCCATTTCTCACGGGTCTGATGGTTTATTGTATCATCTCGGCGGCGAGCTCTGTGTCCAAACAACAGAAACTTGTTTTTGCGAGTGCTTGATCCTATCACACTCCCAGTTGTTGTAAAGAGGATTAAGCTCGGATTCGTCACGTTGCAGCAGGGAATTATTGGCGCCGAGATAATCTCTGATCCACCTAATTTGCCCTCACAATGAGAGGAATTGGATGAAGTCTGATGGGTCTCCACACGCCTGATGTCTCGCTGCTGATCGGTATCGACTCCGAGCATGCAGGCGCTGCGGCGGTTTTGGGAGATGCCATCAGCGCCGCGTTATCTGATCGTTGGCGGTTTACTCTCCGATCAGAGCTGAGGTTGTCGGGCTCTGCTAGGCTATCGATAGCTACCGGTCATCATCATTTGATTCACCTTTCTCACTCGTCTTTCACCGATGTGGCAGATGGGCCTCTTCAATGAGGGTTAAATGTTAAATCAGCCTATAAGTTATTAAAAATGTACTTGGATTTAATTTTTACCACAATCTGAAGATCATGCTGTGATTTATAAAAATATTAAAGGTGCCATAATATTATATATATATTAGAGTTTTCAAGATTTTGTTTTCAAATCAACCGTGGCTCAATATAAGAAATACATGTAGTTTAATTCCAAAATCCGTTTGGAACCTGTGACACCAAACATTACATCTCTACACCTTCAAACTCTACACCTCTACACCTTCACACCTCTATACCTTTACATCTCTACACCTTCACACCTCTACACCTTCACACCTCTATACCTTTACATCTCTACACCTTTACACCTTCAAACTCTACACCTCTACACCTTCACACCTCTACACCTCACTCTACACCTTACACCTTCACACGTTACATTTATTTGGTAAAATTGACGAAACAATATCAAGTTTTTCACTGACTGAAGATTGTCAACAGCACCATTTTAGAGCAGTGGCTGCCAAACTGGGCTCTGGAGCCCCCCAGGGAGTCCTTGAGGGGGCTCCAGGGGTCCTTAGGGGGGCTCCAGGGGTCTTTAGGGGGGCTCCAGGGGTCCTTAGGGGGGCTCCAGGGGTCCTTAGGGGGGCTCCAGGGGGTGCCTAGAAAAATGAGCAATAGTTAAATTTCACTACAATTTAATTCACTAGAAATGATCCCAGTTAGAGTTTCACTCTCACCATGTTGATCTAGTATTGGATTGTAGAGCGTTCTGCATTTCAATATAAAAATCGACAACAACAACAAACATCCCTGGAACAAAATCCTTTTCCAGTGTGGATATTGTACAATACTGTGGAATTAAATCATTGGATGCTTTTATTACGGGGACGGTGCAGCCTCAGCATCTGGCTTTGTACCACATGTCCAGATCAGAGATGAAAACTTCATGCTGTTTTTTAGCTGTTCACACCCGGGTGCAAAACAGAGGGCGTCCTTTTCCCTTTTCAATGGCAATTTTATTGAACTATGACATAATAAATTGGCCGGCATTTTCTCCTACCGCTGGCTGTGTGGTGCAACATTTTTTACTGCTTCAGGCTGGGTATTCACTTGTTTTCTGATCCAAAAAAGCTCAATTTTTCTCTCCCAGAATGCAATGTAAAGAATCCCCTGGTCATCGGCTCCCACAAATCCCCTACGGTGGCCCACAGGGGACAGTAGTCACATTTACGTGTGATTATTTGACACCTCAGTGAAAAGAATGCCCCCTCATTTTTAATTTCACAGACCTTATATATTATATGACCTTTCAAGGCTTTCTGCCCCGAGCCCGTCGCTTTCTGACCCTGGTTCACACGGATTAGAAAACGTGTCACACGTGAGGCTGTTCGGCTGCAGTGTGAACAGAGCCGACCAGCAGGGAGGAAATGCCCTTTAGTTTAGGGGGTGAAGACAGAATGTGCAGTGTTGGCTGGTGGATGACCTGCTGTCATGACTAAACCAGACGGGCTCTAAAACAACACAACAACACCAAACCTCTAATGTTGTTGTTGTGTTGTTTTTGTGGTCAGGTGATGGATGTCTTTAGATTCTGACTTATTGTTGCTTTTCTTGTAGCATTAGTTCGTTTTTTATTCATTACTTTATATTTAATTTAATTTAATTTAACTTTTTTATTTTCACCACAACGGTTTAATTAACTGTGTTTCATTACCTTCATTGTTACCATTCATCAAATCTGTCTGTGTGTGTGTGTTTTATTTTCAGCAGCATCATCAATAACATCTGATCATTATATCATCATCATCAGTGTTTTGATGTACGACCACGACACCATCAGCATCAGTTTCATCATTTAGCGGCAGACAGGCTGCATGGCTGCGTCTTTAGCTAATGCTACATCATCCATGTTCCTCATGTGTTTGGTAGCTGGTGAACTATGACCTCCAGAACATCATAAAGCAACAACCGCTAATGTAAATGAAAATCAGTTGTTATATTTTCAGAAAAATATTAATTTAGTTTTTCCCTCTAAAAGATGCTGTGTTCTTATAATAATAATAATAATATCAGTTTAATATTTCTTACTATGATTGGAGCTGATGAAGTTGTTTCAGTGTTCCGCTAATGCTAGTTAGCTTTCAGTTCATTCATCATGCAGACCCATGACAGCATTTTTTATTCTGTTCAGCAGCATCATCAATATCCTCACTTGATCCTTATAATATCATTACTAGCGTTATGATTTATTTCCAGTCAGATCTCATCTGTTATGTTCAGTTGTTTTGTTGTAGCCACTATCCCTCAACCTGCCTCGTCTACTTTTGATTTCCTACGTTTCCCAGAATGCCTTTCAGCAACCCCCGAGAATGTACCTGACTGTGTTGCGTTCAGTTGTGGTTTTTATATGTAGGCAAAGAGAGTGACAGCAAAAAAGCAGTCGAACAGGATGGAAGCTGTAGCTGCATTGCATTCTGGTCTCCAGCTGGTCTCCAGCCGGCATTCTGGTCTATCTTGCTACTGCATTGCATTCTGGTCTATCTTAACTACTGCATTGCATTCTGGTCTATCTTGCTACTGCATTGCATTCTGGTCTATCTCCTGTCGGTCTCTCTCTCTCCTCTGATGGATTTCTCCTGTATGATTGTTGGTCGTCGATCTAGTAGAAGCCCTTGCTCCTTGATTCTGATTGGCTCACATGTTTTAGATCCATGAGACATTTCATCACTAAAAGCTGTTTTAACAGTTAAAGTGATTTTTCCTTTAACTCCAGAGACAGACAGACAGACAGACAGGGAGTGTATGGCTGGGTCTGTCAGCAGTAGTGGCGTCGGGGGGTGGGGGGGTTGTGGAGGGGGGAGGAGGGGGGTGGTCATGTGACTCTGGAGGCAGCTTGGCCGGTGACCTGACAGCGAGGGTGACCCGACCGGCTGGTAGCAGCATGGAGTCTGGATGGAGACAGCAGCCAAACCTAATTTACTGTTCTTCACCTCCTCCTCTTCATCCCCCCCTCCACACACACACACACACACACACACACTCCCTACGGTGCCCAGCATGATTTGTTGTCCGATGTTTTTCACTGATGAGGGCGAATTCATTGAATGGCTGGCATGTCCGTGTGTGTGTGTGTGTGTGTGTGTGTGTGTGTGTATGTATGTTTATGTGGAGGGTTTTGGAGGCAGTAGCCAAACATGTATGTGTATACATGTTTGGCTGCTTGTATAAGAATGTGTGTGTGTGCGTGTGTGTTTGTGAGATTGTGTGTGTGTGTGTGTGTGTGTGTGTGTGTGTGTGTGTGTGTGAATACATAAGGAGAGGCACTACTAACAAGGGATTTAGTTTTATTTAGTTTTCCGATCACAGCCTCTGGACTGCGATCACGATCAGCAGGTCTCCTGATGAAGTGACGGGCTGACGGGATTGGCTGTTCATGAAATGCTAATAGCGTCTCTTCATCACGCCACGCTTCAAAGTCATCCTTCACACATTTGGAAGGTGGAAATTTAAGAGCGATGGTCTGTATCACCTGTCAGTGTAATTTACCAGAGATGAATGTGACGCTGCTCTCCTCACAGCTAGCGGCTGAATTATTGTCTCTCGCTTTTATTCTATATTTATTATTATGTTTCCCTGTGGGAGAATGGTTTACTGCTTTTTAAGTGCATTTTTTAGAGGTCATGAATGGTTAATTGCCACAATTGGCCCTTCTGGGGACCTGTAGTCAAAACTACTTTATTAGTTTTTATTAAAAAGTAGCCTAAAAGTGCTTCAACACATCTACAAGAGGAAAGGTAAATCCTGTTAATGCTATTCCGCTCTGCAGCCTGGATTATACGTTTCCAAGAAGTAATTTAGTCTGTTTTCAATTATTGATACTGAGCGCCGGGATAAAACCCCGAGTGTCGGAGCTGACAGCAGATCCCAGGCCAGCTGCTGCTGGAGATTGACTGCTGCCGGATGCTGTGGAGGTTTATGTGCTGAAAAGTGGAAATATTCCACCAAGATGAAATATTTCTTTAAAGACGCAGGAGATAATTTTTCATCACTCTGGCAGCCCGGAACAAAACGTGGCTCCCAGGAAATTCCATTTTTCACACTGAGTCATTATGTGGATGGTATTTACCTCATTGCTTTGCATTTTGAAATGCGTGCCTGTAAAGCTGAGGAGGGAGGGAGAATATCTGAGGGGTGAAATGCAAAATAAATACACAAATACTGAAAGAAAAAAGAAATCTGAAGTACTCAGTACTAATCATTATATAGATGCAGTGAAATGAAACGGGGGGGGGGGGTCAGCAAATTGCTGAGGAGGATGGTTTGGCCTCCATGTTGTTTCTTGAGACACTTTGAGGAATCATACAACAAAATACAAACTACAATAAAATGGCTGCTAATCGGTCAGGACCTCAGCCTCCCTTCTCTATCACAAACTAAAAAAGAGGTGAAAAATATTTGAAAATGAAATACTTGAGACAAAATACTTTATTTAAATCACAAGATTCTATTAAATGAATCTATTTAAAATGTTTATTTATCCTGCAGAATACTGAATGAAAGAACTGATGATGAATATTATATCAATAACAATAATAATTATTATATTATTATAATTATATATTATTATAATAATTATAGTATATATTATTCATATATAATAGTGGTTTCACTTGTTTGAGTTGAAATTAAACTGAATTGATATTCAACCCTGAAACAAACAAAAGATGATCCTTGATTTTAGTGTGAAGCTGCTTTGTTCATTTCAGTTTGTTGAGTATGGACAGTCATCAAACAGAAAAGTGAAACAATAAAAACAAAGTGCTCAAATAAATTGATAAATAACAGAAGAGAAGAAATGATTTTTCTTCACTTATTTGTCTTAGCTCTTGTTTATTTGCTTCACTTATTTGTCTCATTTGTTTAATAAAAGTAGGTAGCTAACTTATTGATCTTTTACGTCAGTACTGGTTCTGCTCTTATGACGTTTAGGAAATGTATTTATGATTTCTGGTGACTAGTAATTTTCTACCTATCTATGTTGAATGCACTTATTGTAAGTTGCTTTGGATTAAAGTGTCTGCTAAATGACTGTAAGGTAATGTAATGTAATGTAATGTACCAAATGAATGCAAAATGTGCAAAAAAAAAATTAAGATAACAAAAAACTCACAAATGAACTGGGTATCAGACTAAACAACAAAAAAAACAAGTTCCAAAACAGCAGAACAAGGTACATTAAATAAAACATAATAATTAATTAAACTATATTTTAAAAAGGAGAAATATTTGATATACATATTTTAATACATTTTAATAAATGTTAATATATATATATTTTAATTTATTTAAATAAAATAAGCCTGGTAAAGTGAATGAAGTCATAGGGGAAGTGGGAGTGAGGGGTGTGTGGTTCAGTGGTTCAGTGGATCGATGGTTCAATGGTTTCAACTGGTCAAGTTGATGGTCAATTTCTCTTCAAGGCAACACACAAACCAAATGAACACTGCAGCATAATTGACCTCAGGTTATATTGACAATTCTACACCAGGGTAGTTTCAATTTCAAGCAATCTGATTGGACAGACAACTGCTTTCTTGGTTGCTAATTAGCTAATTAATTAGTGTTTTTCTTACTTTAGTTTTTTATTCTTTATTTAGAAGAAGACAGTAAATTCTAGTTACACAAGCTGTTTGCATAGTTTGATCAATCACCTGTGTGTGTGTGTGTGTGTGTGTGTGTGTGTGTGTGTGTGTGTGTGTGTGTGTGTGTTATTGACATTTTGCACTGTAGTTATTGTATTTCTGGGGGATAAAGGGCATGCTGGGAACTGACATTATGCAGAAAGCATCTAATGAGCATGATGGGCTTAACAAGGTGAAGAAGTCAACTGTGCAAATATCACAGCCTTATTTTAAAATCAATAACACGCCTTCATAGACCGCTGCAGTAAATTAATTAGAGGATAGTATAGAGGATAGTAAAGAAGTAGTTTAGAAAGAAGTGAGCATAATAACCACTAATGCATAAAACTCCAGTTAGCAAGGCCTTTATCAATGTAACACTACAGCCTGAATTCTTCAGTTTAAATTAAATTAAATGATATTAAATGTATTATTATTATTATCCTTCTTCTTCTTCTTATTATTATCCTTCTTATTATTATTATCATTATCATTATTGTTATTATCATATTAATTTATATTATGATTTAAAATTTAATATTGTAACATTTATAATACAATTTTGAAAATAACCCTTGAGCTCTCAGATTAAACACTCCAGTGTTTACAAAAAACACACAGGGCAACAAATCATCCACATCTCTGAAATCCATTTTAATCCCACACCTCAGTGTTGAGGTACTGACAGTGTTGAGACACTGCCAGGGTTAGGCTGCATCCACTCAGTACTGTAAAGCACTTTGGACGACATCGCTCAGCATAGATTGTTTTACTGCAGCTAGCTTAGCAAAAGGGCTAGCAGATGCTTTCTTTAAAAGCTACAATATGCAGCTTTTCACCTTGAGACAGGAAGTGTATTGTTAGGTCCGCCCTCCTCCCCCTCAGTTGGTCATATTCCCGCCCCAACACCTGTCAGTCATCTTGTTGAGCTGTCTACCTTGAAGCAACATCTCTCCTGAGGCTGAGGTAAACAACAAATCAGGCAGAGAACGCAGCCGATCAACGCTGATGTTCACCCTGTTTTTAACGTTTAGCTTCTCTGTTCTTTCTTTTCTTCCTTTCTTTTCTTCTTTTCTTCCTTCTCTGTTCTTTCTTTTCTTCCTGCTTCCCTCCATTGTTGTTGTTGTTGTGACTTCCTGCTCTGTAGCCACTAGCCTCACCTTGATAGCCACAACCAGCTCACCACTGGCCACGCCCACAGATAATAGTACACGCCCCAAAATGTTCCAACATCATTGAAAAGGCAAAAAACAGGCGACTTAGACAAGAATACACCGACTTTATGTTCTCTTACTTTGGAGAAAGTTGGCTATCGTTAATATTGTTCAGATCTTCACTCCACCGCTCTTGACTCTCAGACTCAACCCTCCTCATCCTCAACCCTCCTCACCCTCAGCTGTAGACTGAAAAGTCAAGTACAAACTCAACTCAAGTACCTGACATCATCTTCTGCTCTTTGAATCATCCTCTCTTCCAGTCCTCACCAAAACATTTCTATCCCTCCTCATCTCTTTTCTTGATTTCTTTTCATAGCACTTCTCTCTTATATCACCTTTCTGTGGCCACATAAATATTATCTGCATGCTGTGACCTCTGACCCTTGACCTCCTCACTGCTGGTTACTTGAGTACTGTCGCTCTGGATAAGAGCCTAAAACATGAATGTATTATGATTCCAATCCTTTCTTTCTCTCTTTCTGTCTGTCTCTCTCACTCTCTCTCTCTCTCTTTTCATCTCTCTAACCTCCCTTTACCTCTCTCTCTCTTCTCCGTCTCCAGCTTGGCTGCATCGAAAGAAGCCGCGGCGAGGAAAGCCGCCTCCCCGATGCCGCCGTCCGAGTTCCTGGACAAACTCGTGGGCAAAGTCTCGGGTTACGATGCCAGAATCAGACCGAACTTTAAAGGTAGGCGTTGCCACCAAGACTCAGTCGGATAAGACAGGACTGTAGCCAGACATTACCCTGAGAGGACTCGATAACGCTTTCTCTGCTGTATTTCATTACCTGTTGTTATTATCGCCTTTTAGAAGGGTTTAACTGACCGAGACAGGTTTGTATTCACTTGTTTTAGACAACTTTACATGTAATTGTTGTTGGAATTCTCTTGTTTGTATGACGTCTGTTTGATTGACATGATGACATGAAGGATTTTAACCATCTCAATGTTTTCGGTTGTTCTCAATCTACCGATCTCTGTGCAGTGTGGAACAAAGGTAACTCTGCCCATTCTTCAACATCCCAAAGATAGAATGAGGCTGTTTCAGGTGTTTTCTCTAGGACCCCCTAAACCCTTTTTTTTTTTCTTTACATAACCCCTCAAAACACTCGGTAACATGCAGGTACCATGATATTCTTTTCTGAGGGTCATTGAGTTATCATGGTACTAGGTTGGCTACATTCCTTGGTATCCTCACAGTGTCCTGAGTGCTTGTTTTGGTGGTCAAGGTAATGTGAATCTCCCCGGCAGCGTTCAGCTAAATATGTTTTCATGTTGATGATAAAAGATTCAATGAGCTCTCCCTGACTGGAAGCCCCATGAAGACTCATGTCAGAGGTTTCTTCATTCAACAGTCTGTGCAACAGTAGAGAACTGGGGCAACCCTCCATATTTAGTTCATGTCTAAGGCAAAAAATCATATTTTACCAAAAAGACTGAAAAGTAACCGGAACAGGCATAAATATTATTAATAATCCTAGAAACAAAACTGGAATTGGCTCTTTTCACCTCATGTGTTCCAACAGGAAGTACTACTACTGGTTCATAGTGTACAATATTACATTGACCCTCAATTGCAAGACAGCTGCATGCCTGAACACCAACATAACTTGTGATAAGTGATTTCTACTGGCGCTGATTCAGTTTGTACTTTGTAATTCAGAGTGTACTGAATATTAGTACCTTTATAATACTACTCCACCTTCCTGTTCCCTCTGGATTTCATCTCCTTGACCTCCTTACTGTCGCTAACTTGTAACGTCAGTGATGTAGAAATTGAAGCTGATTCTACGGTTGCAGTCGTTGTCAACGTGTCGTCCCACATGAATGATGCAGGCGTCCCTCGGGCCAATCAGCAACGAGATGCACCATCCCTGCAGGTTTCATCAAAATCGGATTGGTTTTGACCTTTAATTATAGCGCCCCCAACAGGCCAATCAGTGTATTTATTTAAAAGTCTGATCCAGATCTTGGTGTTCTGGTGTTTCCTCTTTAAGAAAGCAGGGACATTTTAAAAGACTTTCATTCAAGACGCTCCCTAAAAATAAAAAAATGTAATGAAATATTTACACTTGTCATGTAAATTCCTTTAATCTGGTTGATGAGCAGCAGGGGATGAGAGCACCCTCTTAGCGTGACGGGAGAACCTCGTAACTCCAGCAGTCAGTCAGTTAGTCACTTCTCTTCAGAGGTTTGAGGTTTTCCTCCGTCAGCTGATGGCATCATTATAATGAAAGTACACATTTCAAACTCTAAAACCTCATAACTGCCATTTTGATAAAACCTGGACGGACGATGCATCTCGTCACTGATTGGCCCACGGGGGTGCCTGCATCATCCATGGGGCGGGGCGACCTGCTGACTTGTCTCCACCTCCACTTCCATGACTGAAGTAGATTTAACGGGTGAAATCCAGAACTGGACTCGGGAGAAGGTGTCCCTAATATTTTGTCCACTCTGCTGACTCCAGCTGGAGAAACCGACTGCCAGAATGTTCAGCCAACCTCCGCCCATGTTTGTTAAAGTCGCCACGGAGCTTTTTTTTTTTTTCTGCTGAGCCCATAATGGTATAACCCATTATATGGTGATCTCTGTAAGTGGGATATCTGGGCTTGTGCAGGACAGAATCGGGGGGTGGAGGAGTTTCACCGTGACTAAGTGTGTATTATTAAACCTGCCGCGGCGGCATAACAACCCGACCGCTCATTCCTTCCCGACCTGCCTCCTCTCTCCTCCTCGCTGCCCACGGCCAGACAGATAATCGCCAAAAGTTTGGATTTTTTTTTCCTGCCGCGGTGAGAATTTTGCCCGGGTCGTCGTTGTGAGTTCATTCCGGTGACCGTTTCGGGTTTTTAAATTTGATTTCTCACCGGCGGTAGGACGGGAAACGATCCGGCCGTGATTTACCGAGCCCCGGCGCTCCGGTGACCTTTTACAAATCAGGATTTGAAATCGGCGGATGTGACACTTATTTGGATTTATAGATTTCCGTCGTTCTTCTAATGCGGTGTAATAAAACAGTGAGATGCAGATGAAAGTGCCGCCGGGCCACGCAGAGAATAATAACAACCCTCTAATAACAACCCTCCGACCCTGAAGAAGAACCATTTATTCAATAGGTGTGATATTTTTGCGTGGCTGAACGTCGGCCGGTGACGTAGACGTACGACCTCAGGAGGATGAGCGCATCGTTATGTAATCCACTACGTTGTCAGGCGACGGGCGATGTCATGGCTGTCAGGGTGGCGTAGCGTGAGATCCCGACTCGCTCATTCATGCGCTTTTCCTTTCCTTTTCCCGTCCCTGCCGGCTAACGAAGACGCCGCATTAATCACAGTGTTGAAATCAACGTCTCGACAGCTCTGCTCCTCGAGACGCCCTCCGACCAAACACTGAATTCTCGCACAGCGTGACAGGAGCTCAGTCGCGGGGGGTGAAGGCAAAACGGAGGGTTGCATTAGTGCAGCGGTTCTCAAACACTTTCCCAAATAGACACTACAGACCCCGGATCAGATTTACTGATATTTACGAGAGATTGAAGCTGTTGTTGGTGTAGTAATGAATAGTGGAACGGTCTGCACTGGAAAGAAAACAGTTGAGAGTGAAACCTCTGATACCAATAATCCTCCTGACACATTCTTTAATCTATAATCTCTGTCATTTATTGTGAATTATTAGAGTCATTTCTCTGGGAACCCCCTGGAACCCCCTTCAAGGACCCCCTGGAAACCCCCTCACGGACCCCCTGGGGGTTCCCAGACCCCAGTTTGAGAACCACTGCATTAGTGGGATTCAAAATAAATAAATACATAAATAAGAATAATAAGAATAAGAATAAGAGTAAGAAGTCGTCATGTGAATGCAGAATGCCCCGTCAGAGACGTTCTAGAACACGGAACCAACAGAATGTCTGAATTCTAGAACGTCAGAATGTTAGAACGTAGAATGTTAAGGAAGCGGAATGTGCCCGGAATGCGGAATGTTACTAAATGTTACTGTAGAGGGGGGCGGGGCTACCTGATCAGGGGGCGGGGCTACCGTATCAGATTACCACCAGCCCTGCTAATTTGGAAGTGCAGCTACAGTGGACGGGGAGGTGGGAGGGGGGGGGGGGGGGGGGGGGTGACCGGGAAGGGGAGAGATGAGATTTGCCTGAAGCTACGAATGTGCCAGCATGAGAGGAAATTACACTGATCATGACCGGGGCTCCGCCGTGGGCCGAAGCCTCCCATTGGTCCAGCAGGTTCCTCCATCACAGACGGAGAACAGGAAATCCTCCTGACACATTCGGGACAAGCCATTTATAATCCATGAGTTCATCCGTTCTTCCTTTCTTCTTTGTTCCTTCCTTCCTGGTTCTTTCTTTCCTTTTCCCCTTCCTTCCTTCCTTCCTTCCGTCCTTCCTTCCTTCCTTCCTTCCTACTTCGTTTTATAATCATTTGTTCTCAGAGTCCAGTCTCTTTCGTCTCACAATGGTGAAAGTCAAGGTCGCCAGAATAGTTTATCGCCCCTTGCCTCTCCTCCTCCTCCTCCTCTCCTCTTCCTCTCCTCCTCCCCCTCCTCTCCTCTTCCTCTCCTCCTCCCCCTCCTCCCCCCCTTCTCGCGGCTCCTCTGTATTCAAGTCTTGTTTACTGATATCATGATATGTGAAACCAATTGGACTCCTTTCCCCCCACGGCGGCGTCGAAGGACTCTAATCTACTGGCCCTGGTATTGAATGGCCACAGCACTGTACGAAAACAAAAAGAGAGAGAGGGAGGGAGCGAGAGAGAGAGAGAGAGAGAGAGAGAGAGAGAGAGAGAGAGAGAGAGAGAGCCTGTGAGGAAAAAGTGCACAGCTTCGTCTGCACACTTTGCACGCAAGTACTTGTGTGTGATTCCTTGTGAATGAGAGTGTGTTATTGTGTGTGTGCGTGTGTGTGTGTGTGTGTGTGTGTGTGTGTGTGTGTGACTGATGAATGGTGCAGGCTACAGCTGCGACTCTCCTCTCTCTCCTCGGTAACCTTGTCCTCCCTCATCACTCAAGCTGAGCGGCAGCGAGGACGACAACCGTGAGCTGCTGGTTTCAAGCTCGACCAAAACAGGCAGCTAGCGAGCCAGCTATCTATCGGCCCCTCCCCCTCCCCCTCCCCCTCCCCCGCCACCTCCTCCCTCTTCGCCAGCCAAGCCCCGCCTCCCCCTCCCATCCCATTCAAACCAGGAGTCGGGCTCTAAATTCACCGTACATGCTGCAGGTTCGGGTCTGCTGCAGTTTCAGCTTCTTCGTCTTCGGAAACAATCCTCCCATCTCGGTCGGTTGGACAAAGCCCCGCCCCCTTACCCCCCCCCCCCCCCCCCCCCCCGCCGCCTCCCCCAAATCCCAGTGATGATCAGTGTAAAAAGCCTCTGTTGAACTCCACCACTAAGTCACTTTGCTTAGCTGAATGACGCCCTGTTTCTCTCCGGGCGAGGCGGACATGTGTAAATATACAGAGAACGGCAGTATATTTACGTGTTTGGCTTCTTCCTCCTCCTCTCTCTCTCTGATGACTCTTCTTCTTCTGTCTCTCTCTCTGCAGCTGTAGTACTACGCTATACTATACTAGACCTGTGTTGTTGCCATACTACCTCCCCCGTTTCTTCTCTCCGCATCTTCTTCTTCTCCTCGGCCGGAGGTTTGAACGTGCCGAGGTGGGACTGTAGTTATTAGCCGTTGGAGCTTGACGTTCATTTGGTGTTATCAGCACTTGTTTAATGGCTACTTAATGGGATTAATGGGCATAAGGTAATGAGCGTGGGATGGAGGAATGGCTGCGGGGAGAAAGGGATGGATGAGGGAGGGAGGGAGGGATGAGAGAGATGGAGGGAGGGAAGATGGCTCACCGACCGGAGGGATTTGAGATCCCAAAGAAGCACAGATGGCGAAAAGTGCAACGCCGAGGTCGCTCACTGCAAACACACCGAGAGTGTTTTCCAGTAGTTTAGCGCTGGAACGTCGATGCTAACACGGTTTCCCAGAAGGCCTCTCTGTTGCCCGGCTATGTATAACACTCAGGACAGACGTGAACAAGCAGCCCTGAGGTACACCACTCCTCCTCCTCCCACCCCCAAGAACTATAAATCTACAAGGACGCAAACAGATATCCGTTTGAGCGAGGGACATCCTTGCTCAGAGGAAGGTCTGGAGGCTCCCTTAGTATTCTGGGTAATGGCCCCCTCTCCCTTTTCTCCCCCCCGGGATGGGGACGATATTGCGCTGAGCGTGGAATTTTAATGTTGTCGCAGAGGTGACTCTCCCCTGAGTTATGACAAAAATATTGATCACGCTTCAACGTCTAGCGGGGAGGCAGGACGGCAAGGGCACCGTAGAGAGGAATATTGAACAGGATAATGGGAAAAGGCAGCCAAACGTTCCAGGGCACTCGAGACTGATGGAGGAGGAAGGTGGGGGGGTAGACAGATGAAAAGAAGCAAGGATGCTCCATTGACGGGCATGCAGGAGGAAGTCTCCTCTTTATCAACACCTGAAAGAGAAATGATCAAACGGCTAGCTCGTGTAGAGTTCAGTCCAATAAGACATCCGGTCTCACGACGGGAGTAAATTACCGCCGTTTCTTCTCCATCCAACGAGAGTAAAGACGTTGTAGTTCAGCTGGAGGCGACAGGAAGCCTCGCTGGGGTGTTGAGGGTGAACGGTCCAGTCCACCGGTTGGCTGATACGTCTGTAAGCAGGAGAAGACGACTTCATAAAAAGGCCGCCGACGCCTCGTGTCGAATCCCATCGTACCCCCTAATCACCAGCCTGAGGGAAGAGCTTTACGCCGGCGTCTCGCTCTGCAGGGGTGACGGCGAGGCTGGTGCTTGTTTATCCGTCTAGGTTTCATCGTCTACGTGGTAGATGTGTCTAATTGGGAAGCAAAGCCATGCAGCCGGCGCTCGGCCTGGCGGGACGCTGAAGAACAAACCCCCTTGAGCGACCATCCCTGCTCTCTCTTAACAAAATAAAACACCTTTTATTTTCCCAACACAAAGGAAAGGCTTTTTTTTGTTCGCGCTATGCTTACGCCCTCCCCTGCAAAGCCAGGAGAATTGATTCAGCACAGCGCTAGTAATTAGCTCCCGTTATGAGATCCCCGCTGCCAGCAAAGCAAAGCCCAGAACCGAAGCTGCAGTGGTTTTAATGCCAGGATCAGGTTCTCAAATGTTCGACAGGATCCCTGGACTCGGGGCTAAGCCCGGGCTTAGCCCTGACACAGAGAGATTGCCGTGTGGAGAGGAGGGAGGAAAAATTGCCTTTCATGGATTCAGGCAGATTATAGAGTTTAAGTCACCTGTCTACAACAGTTCATGGTCACAACGAATACTTTCCATCTATCTTAAGAGCGATTTCCCTTTTTCCGGCCTGACAATGACAGATTACAATATCGCTCCCAGACTTCCACTCGGCGTAGTCGCCATCCCTCACAATGGCAGTTGTCAGGTACAGGAAAGCAGGCGGGCGCCGGCGTTACTCAATTCAATGCGGCTCAGAGGCAAAATAGGACATCTATCAACACATCGCAGCTCCAACAAGGAAAAATCATTTCCTCTCTATATAGGGGGAGGTTATTGAATGGACTTTAGATAATCACAAGAGAATGAAGCATTTTGCTTTAATGAAAATCGATGACGAGGTGATGCTGTCTCCAACTTTTGTTGGGAATTCATCTTAAAGGAATGTTTGTTTTCAATCTGCTCATTCTCATTGGTTCTTTAACCATTTAGTGTTTGAAGGTCGATGTCATCAACATACACAGACTGACCAAGGATAGTTTGGTAGTTCTGGTAGACTCAATATTTAGTCATGTGCCGTGAGGTTGGTGGTAGAAATGCTGATAATGTGACAGTAAAACGTCCGTCCTTGCTTCTTGTATCGGCTTGAACTTCCTAGATGAATGACGCCTTTCGAAAAAGGCAGGAACTTTCCCGAACGACTCGGGAAAAGACCTTGTAACTGTGAAACAGTGGATTTCCCAGCTTCCACATCCTTGACATTAGCAAGCTGGCATTTCTCTATTATGAATCATTCTCTCTGCAGACTAAAAGTCCAATTTCTGTGGTGTGACTGAAATTATGGGGCCCATTTGAAAGAGGTAGAAGATTCACATTTTCTTGGGAAGTAGAATCTTTTTTCCATTCCGGCGGGGTAGGGCTCCATCTCCACCAAACGACTTCAAATTATGCCCGCCCATCTGAGGAAGGAGAGGTAGGAGAATTTCATTTCAGAACCCAGAACATTTATTCGTTCCTTTGGGGGTTACGGCTCCATTCCTGTAGCCGGAGTCGCATTATGTGGCCCATTTTAAAGAGGGAGAAGGAATCCATTTGGAGCAACTAGAATCTGGTTCATTCCATTTGGAAGTCATTCTGGAACATGCCGTCCACCGCCAAACCTGCCGCCCAGAGAAACGTGTAATTTCCTCACAGGCCGATTGCGGCTCCATCAAAGCCGAGCCAGTTTGACATGTAGTCTTTGCATTCTCCCCTCCCTCCTCCTCCTCTTTCTCTCTGGCGTCTTGCATCTCCTTTAGTGCATTTTGCTAACCTACCTTCGGCTCCTGTTGAGAGAACTGCATTGCAACCCCTCCTCCCCTCCTCCTCCTCTTCCTCCTCTTCCTCTCATCATCAGTGCATCGCCTCGCCTCTCCTGCCCGCTACAGTATGGCAGTAGATTGTTGCGCCACAAACTCGTGCATCCCTCCTTCCTGCTATTGCCTTTATAGTATGTTCACCTCCCTCCCTTCCTAAATCCCCCCCCACTGCCATACACTCGCTGAGTGTTGGCAGCAGTGCGACACCTTAGATAACCGAGCCTTGCTGTCTTGTTCACTCCTTGATTTAAAAGCGGTTGTTTTCCTTAACGAGGAGAAACAACGTGTAGTTGGTAACGTGTTGTTAGACTATGCTGTGTTTAATTCTGATCTTTTTTTTATTAGACCCACAAGGCTCCAAAAATGAAGCTACTCACAAGAAAGGTACTTTACTTTTCTTTTTTTACCCTTTTCTTTTCCTCCTTTCTTCCCTGACCTTGGGTTTGTGTTTGTCGGACGCTCATGCAATGACGAGGCACTTTCCAGGTGTTGGAAATATCCATGACAATATTAGAGAAATATCTTTCTGGGTTTAAGTTCATAAGGATGGATCCATATTCATTGTTTCACTTTAGACTCGACTGCCATGTGTTGTTGTAGGTGATGTCAATCAACATGGTGCGAAATGTTCTTTTCTAGAAATCGCCGGAGAACATCTGGTGACGGCAGCAATTAAGCAAAAAAAAAAACATTTGTCCGACGTCAGCGATATTTCAAGCTTTACTTCCCACATTGTGTTGACACAGACATTTTTCCTCCTTAATGCCATGCATAATTGTTTCATTAGAGGCAAAAAAACAGTTGAAAAATTGCTCAGCGTGAGAACTGTTAATTCTTCAGAACAACACCGGGCTGGACGCGCCTGTTCCCTCACCTCAACACTGTTAATTCATTCTGGCACAACAAGGCCCTTTTTTAGAGAAGGTAATGGTTTTTGTCTCCCTTTGGAAAGGTAATTCAAAGAAAGGCTGTTTTACCTTGGCTTGTCTGTAACCTCACCTCACTTCCAAATCACTTGGCTGCTAGCGTGAAAACCTCTGCAGTCCTCAACGTTACACAACCTTCCTACTCCTGGTTATGGCTGTGGTGTAGTGTGTATACAATACTATAGTTGTATTGTACAGAGCAACAATGGCTATTTAAAATACAGTATAGTACACTATATACTAGTATATATATACAGTACTGTATGGTATAGTTTACCATGGAAGCCCCTCTTTATGTGGATCTGTGTGAAAGAATCTCTCAGCCCATTTGGGTCGTTAGCTAGCATGCTAACGCTCCACAGCATACGAAGCCCTTTACAGGCGGGCTCCTGTCAGTCATAACTAATGTGTAAATGGTCCTAAATTGAATGCATGGAGTGGAAGCCATCGTATAAATCCTCCCACCCTGCATCACTGCTGCAGGATCTTTCAGTCAGTTACTGCTGCTGCTGGAGCAACAGCAGAGGTGATGCCATTTATGGGCCAGAAACAGTCACCACAGTGCAGCTCAGGCTAAGAGAGCTCCTTTAAAGGTTTCCTGGCAACAGTATTTTCCTGTGTGATCGTAGCAGCAACGCCAAGGAAACACTTTGGGCACAAACAGCTGCCATGTGCAGCGTTGCCTTAAGAAGATTAAAAACACTGGATGCCTACGGCGGCTACAGCGGTCCTGCAGATATGATCCCATTGTGGTTGATTACTGGGTGACTAATGCTATTGAGAGAGGCTCCATTGGTTCGCAGACTAAAGACACCAATTACCTCCCCAGCTTATTCTGCTGGACGATGCTGTCAGCTTCACAGGGTAGGAAGCATTAGCAGGCAGCAACCTGTCTGCCGTCTGCCTACCGCCGGCCTGGTGGAGGGAGAAACTAGAAATTATTTTTCATTTTCATGTTCAAATAACAGCAGAATGCTACCTTAAGAAGTTCAGAGATGCATTAGAGGATGTCAATCAAACCGACTCAAAGTTATCACCAGTCTGTTTGACCAAAATATCATTACCTGTGACTCACTAGAGAGAGAACTGTGCTAACCATGCATCAAAAAATATTCCAGTGTATTAACTTGTGTATTATCAGATGAAAAAGTACACAATCATACTATGCTTGTACTTAATGCATATTAGAGTGTAAGAATATAAGAGTGTTACAATCCTGTGGAAGCTGAAAGTGTGCTGTTTGTCTTTCCATTGTCATGTATAATGTATATGTGTGTGTGTGTGTGTGTGTGTGTGTGCATGTGCGTTCATGCACATGTGTAACATTGGTGTGACGGTGTTATAGAGGCTTTCTAGTGGCGTCACAAATCTCCCAGCATCCATGGCACCAACATGGAGGTCTTGTGGAGAATGTGTAAATATGAGTGTAGATCATCCAGTAATGTTCTCAGTAAAAGTGAACAGTGACCATGAAGATTCAATTCTGTTGAGACGGACAGAAACACAATCTGCTGTTCACAGAGCTGAGGACCTCCAACATGGCCGCCAAGGGGGGTTATGTCACCTAAACCCCTCTATTGACTCACACAGAGAGGGGGATCTACCTGCAGACTAAGGAACATTGATTTTTCTTCTTCTGAGCTCTGTATTTGTTTTCCCTTTCACTCCTTTGATCTGCATTCAATATTCCCAATGGGACACTTTAACCTTATGTTCCTGTCATGATGGTTATTGACGGTGTGCATATTAGCTCTTTACTGTCGAAATTAGTCACGTAGATTTAGTTAGGAGGGAAGCAGCATGGTGGTGAGGTTTAGACAACGAGCAGGAGGGGAGGAGGAAAAAAGATGAAGAGATGAAAGTAGAAGGAGGAGAGGAAAGAATATGCAAGAAATAGATGGAGGGATAGGAATGGAAATAAAAGGAAAGGAGAGAAAAGGACAACAAAGGAAAGAAAAAGAGGAAGGGAAAGCAGAGGAAATGAAAGGAAAAGAGAGGAAGGGGAAGGAAAAGAAACAAAAGGAAAAGAGAGGAAAGGAAAGGAAAAGAGAGGAAGGGCAAGGAAAGGAAAAGACAGAAAGGAAAAGCAGGGGAAAGGAAAACAGAGTAAGGGCAAGGAAGGGAAAGCAGAAGAAAGGAAAGCAAGAGAAAGGAAAAGAGAGAGAAAGGGAAAGCAGGGGAAAGGAAGGAAAGCAAATGAGCAAAGCAAGAAGAGGAGAGAGGAGATTTCTCATCCAGCCTGTTCAGCAGAATCCAGTCAGCAGGTCAGAGCCCGGAGCCTCAGCATGGTCGGCGTCGGCAGCGGTGCCTTCTGATTAGAGGCACTACTCTCCTCCTATTATGGGATGTTCAGCACATATTACACACGACTCACCTCCTCGCGCCGGCGCTTTATGCAGATTAATGTTAGGCCGAGGGATATTTGTCTGCTAACAGACTCCGGGCTCTGTTCCCCTCGGTGCCGTGCGAGGCCCGAGGATTCAATCTGTCTCTGTAGATTTATGCTTATCCCAGCGCCCCGTTCGCTAGAGTGTGGCTTCGTGATGTGATTGCGTAGCGCTTTAGAAAGGTAACACTCTAATGTGACTACTGCAGGTTGGAGCACAAAAATCTCCTTCTACATAGATCCCTGCTCATGCAAGTGCCCTGAGAACAGAGTGCAGCTTCATGATGTGATTGTGTTGCGCTGTAGGAAGGTAACACTGTAGGAAGGTAGTGCTGTAGGAAGGTAACGATGTAGGAAGGTAATGCTGTAGCGCTGTAGGAAGGTAACACTGTAGCGCTGTAGGAAGGTAGCGCTGTAGGAAGGTAACGCTGTAGGAAGGTAACACTGTAGGAAGGTAGAGCTGTAGGAAGGTAACGCTGTAGGAAGGTAACACTGTAGGAAGGTAGTGCTGTAGGAAGGTAACACTGTAGGAAGGTAGTGCTGTAGGAAGGTAACACTGTAGGAAGGTAGCACTGTAGGAAGGTAACGATGTAGGAAGGTAATGCTGTAGCGCTGTAGGAAGGTAACACTGTAGCGCTGTAGGAAGGTAGCGCTGTAGGAAGGTAACGCTGTAGGAAGGTAACACTGTAGGAAGGTAGAGCTGTAGGAAGGTAACGCTGTAGGAAGGTAGCGCCGTAGGAAGGTAGTGCTGTATGAAGGTAACGCTGTAGGAAGGTAATGCTGTAGCGCTGTAGGAATGTAACGCTGTAGGAAGATAGCGCTGTATGAAGGTAACGCTGTAGGAAGGTAACACTGTAACGCTGTAGGAAGGTAACACTGTAGCACTGTAGGAAGCTAACGCTGTAGGAAGGTAGTGCTGTAGGAAGGTAATGCTGTAGGAAGGTAACGCTGTAGCGCTGTAGGAAGGTAACGCTGTAGGAAGGTAATGCTGTAGGAAGGTAACGCTGTAGCGCTGTAGGAAGGTAATGCTGTAGGAAGGTAACGCTGTAGCGCTGTAGGAAGGTAACGCTGTAGCGCTGTAGGAAGGTAATGCTGTAGGAAGGTAGTGCTGTAGGAAGGTAATGCTGGAGGAAGGTAACGCTGTAGGAAGGTAACACTGTAGCACTGTAGGAAGGTAATGCTGTAGGAAGGTAACACTGTAGCGCTGTAGGAAGGTAATGCTGTAGGAAGCTAGCGCTGTAGGAAGGTACCACTGTAGGAAGGTAATGCTGTAGGAAGGTAATGCTGTAGGAAGGTAACACTGTAGCACTGTAGGAAGGTAACGCTGTAGGAAGATAGCGCTGTAGGAAGGTAACACTGTAGCACTGTAGGAAGGTAACGCTGTAGGATGGTAGCACTGTAGGATGGTAGCGCTGTAGGAAGGTAATGCTGTAGGAAGGTAGCGCTGTAGGAAGGTAACGCTGTAGAGAGGTAGTGCTGTAGGAAGGTAGCACTGTAGGAAGGTAACGCTGTAGGAAGGTAGCGCTGTAAGAAGGTCACGCTGTAGGAAGGTAACACTGTAGGAAGGTAACACTGTAGCGCTGTAGGAAGGTAACACTGTAGGAAGGTAACGCTGTAAGAAAGTAACGCTATTGGATGGTAGCGCTGTAGGAAGGTAATGCTGGAGGAAGGTAGCGCTGTACGAAGGTAACGCTGTAGGAAGGTAACACTAGCGCTGTAGGAAGGTAGCGCTGTAGGAAGATAACGCTGTAGGAAGGTAACACTGTAGCGCTGTAGGAAGGTAGCGCTGTAGGAAGGTAGCGCTGTAGGAAGGTAACACTGTAGCACTGTAGGAAGGTAATGCTGTAGGATGGTAGCGCTGTAGGAAGGTAATGCTGTAGGAAAGTAGCGCTGTAGGAAGGTAATGCTGGAGGAAGGTAGCGCTGTAGGAAGGTAACGCTGTAGGAAGGTAACACTAGCGCTGTAGGAAGGCAGCGCTGTAGGAAGGTAGCGCTGTAGGAAGGTAACACTGTAGCGCTGTAGGAAGGTAATGCTGGAGGAAGGTAGCGCTGTAGGAAGGCAGAGCTGTAGGAAGGTAGCGCTGTAGGAAGGTAGCGCTGTAGGAAGGTAACGCTGTAGGAAGGTAACACTGTAGCGCTGTAGGAAGGTAGCGCTGTAGAAAGGTAATGCTGTAGGAAGGTAGCGCTGTAGCGCTGCAGGAAGGTAGCGCTGTAGAAAGGTAATGCTGTAGGAAGGTAACACTGTAGCGCTGCAGGAAGGTAACGCTGTAGGAAGGTAACACTAGCGCTGTAGGAAGGCAGAGCTGTAGGAAGGTAGCGCTGTAGGAAGGTAACGCTGTAGGAAGGTAACACTGTAGCGCTGTAGGAAGGTAGCGCTGTAGAAAGGTAATGCTGTAGGAAGGTAACACTGTAGCGCTGCAGGAAGGTAACGCTGTAGGAAGGTAACACTAGCGCTGTAGGAAGGCAGAGCTGTAGGAAGGCAGAGCTGTAGGAAGGTAGCGCTGTAGGAAGGTAACGCTGTAGGAAGGTAGCGCTGTAGGAAGGCAGAGCTGTAGGAAGGTAGCGCTGTAGGAAGGTAACGCTGTAGGAAGGTAGCGCTGTAGGAAGGTAACGCTGTAGGAAGGTAGCGCTGTAGGAAGGCAGAGCTGTAGGAAGGTAGCGCTGTAGGAAGGTAGCGCTGTAGGAAGGTAACGCTGTAGGAAGGTAGCGCTGTAGGAAGGCAGAGCTGTAGGAAGGTAGCGCTGTAGGAAGGTAGCGCTGTAGGAAGGTAACGCTGTAGGAAGGTAACACTGTAGCGCTGTAGGAAGGTAGCGCTGTAGAAAGGTAATGCTGTAGGAAGGTAGCGCTGTAGGAATATAACGCTGTAGGAAGAAAGGTAACACTGTAGGAAGGTAGCGCTGTAGGAAGGTAAAAATGTAGGAAGTAAGGTAACGCTGTAGGAAGGTAGTGCTGTTGTATGACGAGCAGTTTGCAGCACATTATGTTGTAACATTGTAGTCTTGTAGTTTTAAAGCTAAACTCCACCTCTGTAGATTTATGCTTCCAAGTGCCTGTTTCATAGTACAGCTTTGTAATATGACTGCATAGTGCTTTGTAATGGTAAATCTCTAATATGTATTTTGGATTCATTCAAAGCAACAGTTCGTTCCTAAACAGATCAATGCTTATCCAAGTGTCCTGTTTCCTGTTTGACATCATGAGGAGATTGCGTTGCGCTTTAGAAAGGTAAAACTCCACTATGAGTAGATGTATGCTTTTCCACCTGACCCCAACAGTTTCATCATGTTTGCATTGTGCTGTCTAAACTCCGACGACTGGTGGAGACGACTGGTGGACTTGATCTCACCAGTGGTATTGTTACTAGTGTTTCTCCACATTAAGAATACATTTCCCATAAGCCCCGTTGCTTGCTTCCTAAATATTTAAGCCACAACGTCGTGTACACTTCAAGTCTCCACTGATCTTCCAGAGCATTAGAGTGATATAGTACCTGACTTCCTGATTGGCAGAGCAGCCCGCCAATCAATCATGAGTCAGGCCCGCCCCTAGAGAGGGGGGAAGTTGGACTGCATTCTCAACTGATTGGTTTACTGGATGACTGTGCTCTCTCTCTGTGTGTGTGTGTGTGTGTGTGTGTGTGTGTGTGTGTGTGTGTGTGTGTGTGTGTGTGTGTGTGTGTGTGTGTGTGTGTGTGTGTGTTGTGTTTCAGTGGTGGGATGAAGCGGTGCAGTGTGAGTGGATATGAGTGTATGTGTGTGTTTGAGGGATGAGGGTGGAGTGTGTGTGTTTTATCAGTGAGGTGAAGGGGGGGAGTGTGTGTGTGTTCAAGAGATGAGTTGAGGGGGTCGAGTGTGTGTGTGTGTGTGTGTGTGTGTGTGTGTGTGTGTGTGTGTGTGTGAGTGCTGCAGCTCCACTAATCTCACATAGCTATCTAGCTACCTCTCAAGATGATTAAAAGCATCGAGCTAACAGTGAAGCATCACGACACACCGGCTGAACCGTTATATCATGGGCTGATTTATTTAGCAGATGACAGACACACACACACACACACACACACACACACTCCATCTGCACAAACACACGTTCAGGCAAACAAACATGCAAACAAACATGGGCAGCAAGGTTCAAGCAAACACATACGCTCACACACACACACACACACACACACACACACACACACACATACACCAGTACCTTTCAGTAATCCAGTGGAATAATGCTCCAGTCAACTCGGTGTCGCTGCCGTAGACCTGATATTGATTTCTGTCCCTCTGCAGTCCACCGGGCTGCCAGACTGTCATGTCCACCCGTCACTCAGCCCGGCCTGGAAACCTTGTAACTCACTGTAGCTCAGACTGACACCTTAAAGGGTTACACCGTGACCAATGTACCTCCCTAAACCACTTTATTTTATTCATTTATTTTATTTTATTTCTATTTTATTGTAGAAATAGATAGGTGGATGGATGCATAGATCTTTTGAAATCGTGAATGTTTGCAGTCTCCAGGTTTCTTCCAATAATCGATCAAGTGTATCAGGATGCAGCAGCAACATCAAATCATCATCTGGTATCAAAGGTCTCTCTGAACCATTACGGCTGAAAGGTTGAGAACCATTGAGTTGAAAGGCACGTGACACTGTGAAATCAGTAGCTAGGCGTGTGTGTGTGTGTGTGTGTGTGTGTGTGTGTGTGTGTGTGTGTGTGTGTGTGTGTGTGCAGAGTATTACTTACTGTATGTGGCTCAGGTAATACGTATAAATAGAGGCAGCAGAGACGGGGGAGTGCTGCTCACACGCTACCTCATGCTACACGCATACAGACACATCTTTACCCATTGTGTATGAACACACACACACTCACACACACACACACACACACACGCACACACACACACGCACACACACCAAAAATGCTCACAGGCATAAATACCGATTTTGAGTAAATATGTAGACAAATACACGCAGAGACTCACACACACACACACACACACACACACACACAGCCTCAGGTGATTTCTGACCAAGGCTGCCATGCATCCATCCCATCTCTCCATCCTCCTCTCCGCCTGCCTCCCACTTTGAATACATTTCATCTCATAATGAAACCTGGAAACCCTCTGGCAGAGAGAGAGAGAGAGAGAGGAGAGAGGAGAGAGGGAGAGAGAGAGAGAGAGAAAATGAACGATAGAATGAGGCAGGAAAAGAAAACAGAGAGAGAGAAACATGCAAAGAAAGAGAGAAAGAGCTCGAGGAAAAAATATAATAATGGTGTTCCTCCTCCTCCTCCTCCTCCTCCTCCTCCTCCTCCTCCTCCTCCTCCTCCTCCTCCTCCTCCTCCTCCTCCTCCTCTACTGATGCCTTTTTTTCTCGGTGGGAGGAAAATGAAGTTTTCTCCTAAAGTTCGCTCCGTGGAAGAAGCGATGATGGATGGCAAAATATGTCGGCGGGAGAAACCGCTATTCCTCATCTCGCTGCTCCAATTAAAATGTGACAGGAAGCGTTTTTTTTCCCTCCTCCTCACCGTTGATCAACCTCGGTGTTTACTTCCTCTCTGAAAGTCCAAAGCTGGAGGTCTGCATGCATTCACACGTTTTCATGTGCAGAAGAATAGCGACAGCCGTCTTTGTAAATGAAAAGCGACGCCGAGCGGAGGAAGGAATAAAGGAGCGATGGAGGGCTTCGACTCATTTCATGTTCTGGATGTTTCTTGAGGAAAGGGAGGAGTTGAGGAAGAGGGGAAGCGGGTTGTTTCAACAGTGTTTCGGCGTTGAGGACGGAGACGGACGGCGCTTTAAAGTTTTTCAGCTTTCGAGCGTTTTATTTCCTCCCCCGCGGTGTTTCAGTCTTGATGTTTTACGCGGGGAGGATGAGAGGGAAGCGCTCGCCGTCGTGTCTGGACTCGATGGAGGATGAACTGCAACAGGAACAGAAACTCCCTCCTCCTCAAGTCCTGCTTGTAGGCGTGCAACGTAGTAGTGAGAGTTCCCACGGGCCCTGAACATCCTCGAAAGTGTGTGTGGATTTGAGAGAAACAAAATAAGGCTTTATTGAATGGACGGGCTTGACAGTACTTGTGTTTTTATTGAATTATAGCAGATGAATTGACGTGTCTCGCCTCTCCTGCAGTTTGGAAATGAATTTCACCAGGATTACCCGACTTGACAAGAGGGTTAGGGTTAGGGTCATGAGTAAAACACGACCTTCGTAGCTTCATAGCTTCATAGCTTCATAGCTTCGTAGCTTCATAGCGTAGTCCTTGAATTTCACCAATCAAAACCTTACAAGTCTTTGAAAAGTCTTTGAATTTGATGTCGATGAAAAGCACCAAACATGTTTCAGTCTAAAAAATAAAACACATAAAAACCTCCAACAGAGACAGAAAACATAAGAGGTAATAGGTTTTATAATTGGTTTATAATTTAGATATAGGTATAATTTATAATAGGTTTTACGTTCTTCAGAATAGTTTGATGTTGTAGTGCGTCAGGTGAGATGTCTTAACACCATCGGTTGAGTCTTGAGTGTTTCGTCGCCTTTTGGACTGGAAAACCTTTTTTTAAACAGAAAGTTGAGTTGAGTAACTTCCTGGAATTCAAAGTTTTTGATGATGTTCATTCACTCAACGGTGTTTCATTACCGATTCGGGAGACGGATGACGCTTTAAAGTTTCCCAGCAATATTATTTATTTTGTTTGTTTGGTTTCTGTGATGTTTATGCATGGAGGATAAGAACAAACTCTCTCTCTCTCTCTCTCTCTCTCTCATTCTCTCTCATTCTCTCTCTCCGTCCTGCTTGTAGGCATAAAACGAGCGGCACTGCTCAACGTCCTGCGAGCACGTGTAGAGAATATATATGAGTTCAATAAAAAGTGAAACTGCTTTCCCCCGGACCGTGTAGCCGACAGACGACGCTCCATAAATATTTAACGCCTCACAGCCACCGTACTCGATTGCAAAAGAAGCAATTGGCCATAATTCAGAGTATTATTCATATCGTAATTTGTAGCCTGCAACTTTTTCTTGTCTCTCTTCGGCTTGTTGAGCACTTTTGCCATTTGTTGCCGTGAATCAATTCGTCCTCGGCGCTGAGGAGCTGAGGTGTCACTTAGAGGAAAGCTATCAGTGCAAATTGGGCATCGGGAGAGGAGAGAGTTAAGTAAAGCATAGGAGAGCCGGGCCGGGCGATCCCCCGGATACCGGTGTTTTACAACCCTCCCAAGGCCCGATAATGGAGCGTGCACCGCCCACACTCTTCCCCCTTCCTTGTAAAAACCACGAGGTGTGCTTGATTTATGCTGCTTCATTAGTTCCACTTGGCGGTGCAGGTATGCCCGCAGCGGGGAGGTGCTAGTAATGAAGGTGTCAGCGGGGAGAGCGGTGTTGGTGGATGGGTTGACCAGTTAATTGGTGGTGCTGATGAGGGGGTGTTGGGATAACCTGCCCCCCCCCCCCCCCAGGGCGATCTGTTGGGAAGGACGATAAATAAGAGCTGAGGAAAAGAAAAGTTGTTTTTTTTGTTTGTAAAGGACGGAAATATAGGAGAGGTTACAAACAAGATGTGGGTGTGAAGCAGCTTCAAGTCTGGGTCCAGTATTTATCAGATATCGCATTTGACAGCCGGTACCGTCGACTACAGGTACAGATGTTAGGGCGAAGAACCAACTAGTAAACTGGTCGTGGTTCGCTGCTGGTTCTCCATGACTGAATCCAGAACGCTCCGACTCTCTGGTAGAAGCTCTGGATTTAAACCGCCACCCACATCTGGCAATCCGCCATTGTCCTGCGTTGTTTTTGTTCATGAGGACGTGAAACTACTTCCTCGTTGTGGACAGATGGGGCTTCAGCGAAAGGGACCAGGGGCATGAGGAGGAGAGCGACGTCCTGAAATGACCAAGGCCCAGACCTCAGTGCCTCAGTGGGATCCTGGAGGTTTTACAAGTAATGTTTTCAACTTTTTAGTTGTGACGAGTTGCTAGAACTTAATTGATTTGCGTTGTTGTGCCTTCTTGTGTCCTCCATGATGTGTTTGACATCGTATCTATGGGCCGAGGTACAAACCTGCAAAGCAGCAGAACACAAGGACAGAGGATGGAAGACCTGATCGAGCGGGGACTCGGTCGATGAGGACAAATGGGAAGCCCCAAGGTTCACTGCATCACATCAACAGTCGATAGTACAGATCAGGAAAATGAACAGCCGTGCTTAATAATAATTAATAAATGTTCAACTTTGGAAGAACTTTCTCCACAAGGACACAAACACCGACGTCTTGGATTCGAGGTTCACCTGAAATGAACGAACTGGCAAGATGAACGTAGCCTGCAGTCTTTCCCGTCCTAGCATATGGCGTTGAGTGGATGTAACTCGACCTGCTGTTTGGTGGACGCTTTCAGTGTATTTAGTATGGACCCAGCGGGAGGAGAAGCCCCTACCTCGGGGCGGTGTTCGTGCTAAGCTCCGCCCATCGAGCGACGGCACAACAAATTGCCGAGCTGCCAGAATTTCAACAAAGTTTTAACTTACTAGAGACGACAGCAGAGCCCCAACCTCCATCCTCCCTGGTAGCTTGTGTCTCCAACACGAGGAGGAAGAGACGTTAAGTCGGCCGACGGGGAATAGAATAATAAAATAGAAAAATCCAATAAAGTATTAATCATTAAAAGGTGATTAGAGGCACTTGCCTGGAAGATTTATCTGGCTGTCATCTTCATGCCATCTCTATTCAGACCTGATCTACTTCCCTCTCTCACTTCTGCAGCGAGGTGAGAAACGAGTCGATGATGATGACCACCAAACATGAGATACACACAGATACTGAATCACTGGTGGTAATCAAAAGAGCATTTTGATGCTATTAGGAACGTTTTTAGAACCTTTTAACACCACAACCACTGAAAAACAAAAACATCTGTAAGAGCCCAAAGAGCTTCTGGAGAACTTTCTCTTTAATGGGGTTGATTTGATCATCTCCCTCTCAAGGCCTCCTAACAGAATAGATCTCTGATTGGTTTTGCTCATGATACATGAATACAGTACAAAGTAATCAAGTTTGGTGCTGAAGACAAAGACATCGTAATATCTGTAATAACCAAGGTATTGTTTTCTCTCAGCAGAAAGACGTAGTAGATGTTCTTAGGAATTAGTTGTAGTAGTTCAATACAGCTTGTTCACATACCAAACATAAAGTACATCATGCAGTGATATAGTATTTATATATAGCATTTATATATATAGCCGTTACTTCTGTGCGTGGTACAGTGATATCCATTGCAGACGTCTCTCCTGGATTCGTTCTGCTCACAATCATCTCTCCGATGTTAACCAGAAGAATTCAATCAGTAGTTCAGTGCAAAACAGATCAGCAACATTTTGGCTGAAAATGATTTTATATCACTGGAAGCTCATTGAGCTTTAGATGGTCAAAACAATACATACACAAAATGAAAATGGTGCAAAAAATGTAATTGAATTTAGCATCTTTTTATAAAATATCAATAATAATCTCTGTAAAAGTATTAGTATCTATTGGTGTAGTATTAGTATATACTGTAGTAGTAGTAGTAGTAGTAGTATATATTGTAGTAGTAGTAGTAGTAGTATATATTGTAGTAGTAGTTGTAGTATATTGTCAGCAACATCACAGGTTTACAAAAAGACGTCTGTCAGTTGAAACAATGAATTAAAGTAAAATAAAACAGAAAAAAACCAATAAAGAAACATTGAGTTGTGAGTGTTGGCGGCGGGCCGGGCCGACCTCCGCTACCTCCGCTACCTCGCCACATCCTGGGATTGCAGTGTGTTAGTGTTTCTGGTCCAGTGGGCCCGCTCAGCCCGTAAGGAGATTTGAAAAGACTTCTGAGGAAATCCAGGCAGCCTCTAATCCAGAGAGAGAGCCTCTGAACGCCCTGGATTATTCTCCAGGTTTGGTTTGGACGACGCTCCGGGGGTTTGGAGCGTCGGGAGTCAGAGAACGAAAAGATGCAATCATGGAAGGGTTGGAGTTTGAAAATGAAAATGAGGAAAATGTCACTTACGCCCCTTTCACTCCTAAACTTTGATACAGCAACATAAAGCTCTGAGTCCATGAAGCTTCCAACAGTTTAACCGGGAGGGAAACTTCATTTTTCCAAACCTCTCAGGAGACAGGTGGACTCCTTCAACGGCTCCATCTGTACTCTAGCGGCGTAGCGCTCCACGGCGTGAGTCCGTCTGCATGGCGGCTGGCTCAGGTTTTGAGCATTGCTACAGCGAGGCTGCAGTCGCTGCAGTTAGCAGAAGTGCTGAGGGCCACAGAGAGAGCTTTGTTTCATTCTGCTTTATTGCTGTTGTCACTTGTTTTTAATGAAAGTGGAGTTCAGCCGGATTTATTTGGGCCGACGCACCTCAGCAGGAGCTCGTCCTCCTCGCTGTGTGTGTGTGTGTGTGTGTGTGTGTGTGTGTGTGTGGGATGATGTGCAGGCTCTGTTCTGCATGTATACTATAATATGTGTGTTTGTGTGTCCATTTGTGCAACTGTGTGTTTGTCCGTGTGTGTGTGTGTACATGTAGTGTTTGTGCGTTTATTTGTGCACTTGTGTGTCCTTTAATTTAGTGTGTGTGTGTGTGTGTGTGTGTGTGCGCATTCAGTGCATGCATGTCTACTAAATTATTTTGTGTTTCTGTTCAAGTGTGTGTTTGTACACGTGCAAAAATGTGTGTCCGTGCATTTAGTGTATGTGTGTTAATTTGTGTGTGTGTGTGTGTGTGTGTGTGTGTGTGTGTGTGTGTGTGTGTGTGTGTGTGTGTGTGTGTGTGTGTGCGTGCAGCTCAGACCATTTGACATACACACAGTAAGGCAAATAACTCTGCAGCTACAGTCGCCTGTGACTCACGCTGCCAGCCTGGCCTTCCACGACAGTTAATGAGCTGTCGCTTTTTATGCCTTTCTCCCTCTCTCTCCCCCTCTCCCCCTCTCTCTCTCTCTCTCTCTCTCTCTCGCTCCATCACGCACTCACCCTCTTCTCCAGCATCTCTCTCTCTGTCTGTTTTTTTTTTTTTACTGCATCCCCATCTTCTGTCTTTATTGGAAAGCTATAAAGCCAACTCTCTCCCGTCTCTCTCCTCTTCTCTCCTTCATTGGATGGCTATTAAATGAACTGCTGTGGAAAAAGAGAGGGGGGAGGGGGAGGGAGGGAGATAGGGGGGGGAGGACATTCGCTTCTCTCCCCGGCTTTTTGCGTCACACACTGCAAGGGAACGTCAAGAAAAGACAAATTATTATATCCCTGCCACAGCACAGCCATGCAGCGAGAGGAGAAGGTTTTAACAGAGGAGATGTGTCACAGCGATGGAGTCAGAGGTACACCTCCCGATCAGCAGCTTTGACTTTTCAGGGTCTTTACATATCAGATATCGACGGCCAGGCGAGGTGATCGTCTCCCGGCTGGTGGTCCAAGGAGCATCTACAGCATCTTAGGCTGCGTTCACAGCCAGCGTGTTCTGGTGGGTTTATTAACACTCTGCAGCGTTTCCTCCTCTAGCTGGTTGGTCTCCAGGTGAGAACAACATTCACCAGATAACCGACGAGACGCCTGAAAACGTCTCAGTCCTCTAACAAGAGAACACAAGGCATTATGGGTAGAAGAGAACTGTGGTGGTTCGTTAGGAGAGAGAACGGGATCCAACCAGCTACAGGAAACCACCCCAGAACACAAGGCATTATGGGTAGAAGGAGAAGGTGTTCTTAACTGGTATGAACACCAGAGAAGAGCAGACAAGTCCATCATGGTAGATCAAGGTTGGTTTGGGATCATGTTGGTTAAAACAACCTCTGATATGAAGCAGGTTCCTCCCTGACCACAGCAGCTCAACATGCTTTATTATTATTGTTATATAAGACCAGAGAAATCATCCAGCGTGGTGTTGAGGGTTTTACTCAACAGTCTGCCTGACCTGCCTCAAGGAGCTGCTACCCCTAAAATAACTTCATCAGTCTGGTTTCAGTGTTTTCGTGTCCCATGATGCTCTAAATGTTTCAGAGGCTTTTCCACCCAGACAGTGTTCGTCTCTGATGAGCGAGCAGCGTGACGACCGGCAGGTTTTCTGTCTGACTCTAGACTCTAGTCTGTTGGGTCTACTCAACGTATCAGAGTGTATTTTTGACACTATACTTACACATTTTTAGCATGGGTGGCCCCAGTGACCCAGGCAGTGTTGCTGCCTTGCTCTGCCCATACGCTCTTATTTTGAAACATATTATGAGAGTTTCCTGCAGTGGAAGCTCTCCTGATGACAGCGTCCTCCTCTCCTCACGCAGTCCAGTGAGTAATCCTGTTGTTGGCTTCAATCCCCCCCCCCCACCCCCCCCGGCAAGCTGCAATGATTTGCAGATTTGCATCTCCATCCTTATGATGCTAGGTTACGGGTTAACCACATTTGCGTGTGTGTGTGTGTGTGTGTGTGTGTGTGTGTGTGTGTGATATCCCCCGTGGCCTCCAGCAGCTCTGAGACTGTGACAGGAGAGTAATTGGCCATCAAAATAATCCGGACCCCTTCCTTCATCCCGGCTCTCCCTCCGGCTATTGGATTCAGAGATCCGGTTTAGCCAGGGACGCTAAACACAGATTTGTTTGAATATGTGTGTGTGTGTGTGTGTGTGTGTGTGTGTGTGTGTGTGTGTGTGTGTGTGTGTGTGTGTGTGTGTGTGTGTGTGTGTGTGTGAGGCAGTTTGACCTCATGTCATATCACGTGTATCAAGACTGTCATGCAGCCCCTTGATTAAGAAGAAAACAATGCAACTAATAACGACTGGATTACATATAATGGGATTACAGTAATCAGATTACAAATTAAATTTGTCACCATTACTAGGAAAACAGAGTAATCCAATTACTTCACAGACAATGAGCAGACACTTTGTCTACAGATTTAAGGGCATTTCAGCATTTCCACACATATGGTAGAGAAAGGAAGAGGAAGGAAGGAAGGAAGGAAGGAAGACAGAGGAGGGAAGGAAACTAGGAGAAACTAGGAAGGAAAGAGGGAAGTAAGGATATAAAAAGTATTGAAAGTATACAGTAATACTGTGTTAGTACTTTATGAAAGTCTCCCCATGATATAATGTTATTACAAGGTGTTACGACACGAAAGACCTTCAAGGAACCTGAAGAGGTTCTTCAGAAGGTTCCCTGAAGAACCTCTTCATAAACCCAGGCAGTAGGAACCTATAAGAACATGTAGGGGTTCCTCAGGGAACCTTCTAGGGGTATTTCTATTGTGAGGAACCCCCTTTGGATCTGAGAAGAATATCTGATGAACCTTTTAGAGTGAAACTGAGTTGCAGTGTTTCCTCATTCTTGTCCTCCACTGTAGAAGCTGAACAGTAAAAACATGTATTCCTGAATCCATGAAGTCTTTAAATACCAGGAAGTAATACTAGAAATACTCCATCCTGCTGCCATTGCATGTGAAGGTGTGTAAACAAATGAAATCTACATGAGGGTGATTATTTCTACCTCAGCGGGTTGGAAGCATCATGATTCCTGGACTGAACCGATCAATGCTTCCTGGTATGAATGTAAAAAGTGACGTCTTTCCGATGCCTCAGCTTTTTTAATTGACCCAACGCTAGGTCTGTAGCTCTGTGGCTCGCTGGGCAGATCGACTCCGTCCAGCCATCGGATCAATGGCCGACAGACGGTGACTCTCCTGGAACAGGAAGTGGGGGGGCGATTCAGCGCTCAGAGCCAATATCACGTCTGTTGGCTGAAGGAGGCGGAGCCAGGCTGTTTGTTTGGCCGTCCTCGTCCTCATTGGAAGTCGAGTCTCGCGGCCGAGTAATCGCATTTGTGTTTGTACAACCTGGTAATACAGACCGGGCGTAGGAGACCCCGGCGCTGTTTGCTTTCACCTTGACTCAAAGCGACCTTGAAGGCATCCTCTGAGCCAGCAGGGCGTCAGGAGGAGCTTTTATTGTGGTGGACTCCTGAAATGACAAAACTGTGTTCATTGACATGGCGTGGGTTTGACGGACAGACGGACAGACAGGGTCTTTATCAGGTCTCAGAGGAGATGTGAAATAGATTTTCCTCTGTCTAGTTTTCTTTGTTGTAATGAGACGTTTACAGTTCCCCTCTCTGCTGATCTGGAGTCAGACGCTGCTACTACAGACTCCTCTAGATGCATTCACTCCCGCCCTACCAGCCGTTCCACTTTGTTTACTTCCCTGCTCTAATATCCAATCACACACAAACACACAAACACTTGAGTTTCTGATCTGCTGTTTTACTTCCTGTCGGTTGAAATCGCTCCGTGGAGAAACTCAGACTTGGTCTTGACTTGTCTTTCTCTTTCCCTGTCCTTTCCCTCTGCAGGTCCTCCTGTAAACGTAACCTGCAACATTTTTATCAACAGTTTCGGGTCCATCGCTGAGACGACGATGGTGAGTTTCCTTATTCCTTATTGTCACGTTGTAACACAGATGTTGACGTTGTTTCTTCTCAGCCTCATTTCAGCTTCTAGAATTTCCCCCTGAAAGAAAAATGAGATTAATTGAAAGAAGGACAGTGTTGAGTCTTTCCCTCTTTGAGTGTTTAGGAGTTTCTCTGCCTCATTGAGCCTCATTGAGCCTCATTGCGTCTGTCTGCCGTTTCCAAGGCTTCATTTGAAAGATGCTCCGTTTGCATAACGCCATGCGAGCGGCGGGAAAATTCCTCTCATTCATTCCACAGAAAAGCCGTTAGCGTTAACACCGCCGCATCATCAGCTTCTGAACATCGACGGCGGTGAGACAGTGGAGGTGATCTCAGACGCCGGGCCGCCATCGATGAATCTACCCACCAGAATACACCCACTTCCTCAGCAGTATTACGCAACTCTGTCTGGACACTTTTTCATTCCTGCATTGTTTTGTTTTTTCCTGGCAGATTTTCAGTTTCAGCTCCAAAACAGAGGAGAGGAAAAAAGTGTGTGTGTCATTTTCAGCCTAATTGGGGAAGATGGACGTTTCTGTTACTGTCCAACACAAAAACACATTCAAGGAAAAGTCGAAAAATAGACAAGGACAAGAGTCTAGAGGGGAACGAAGGAAGGAAGGGAGGAAGGGAGGAAGGAACTGAGGACAGTGTGAGTGGTGTGATTTGAGCGAAGGAAGGAAGGAAGGACAGAAGGAGAAAGAGGGAGGGAAGGAAGGAAGGAAGGAAACAAGCAGCACTCCCTATGGCAGCCATGACTCATTTCCTAACCCCGATGGAAACCTCCTCAAGTCTTAAAGGAAGGAAAGAGGGAGGAAAGGGAGGAGAGAGGAAGAAAGGAAGGCAGAGAGGAGGGAAGGAAACGAAAGGAGGGGATGAAAGAAAAAATGTGGGAGGGGTGGAAGGGAAGAAACTAGGAAAGAGAGAGAGGAAGGAAGGAAGGAAGGAAAAAAACAGGGAGGAAGAAAATTTGAAATTACAAAACTGAGGAAATAAGGAGGAAATGGAAGGAAGCGAGAAAGGGAAGGGAAAGGATGGAAGGAAAGAAGAAATAAGGGAAGGAAGGAAGGGTGGAAGTAGCATGAAAGAAGGGAAGGAACGAAGGAAGGAAGGAAATCAGAAAGGACAGAGGGAGGAGAGGAAGAGGAAGGAAAGTAGGAAGGGAAGCACTAAATTAACAAAAGAAGGGAGGAAATGAAAAACAAGGGAAGGAGGATATCCCTCTCTTAACCCCCCCAACACACACACACACACACACACACACACACTACACACACACACACTTACACACACTACACACACACACACACACACTGGAAACTGCTGTCCGCTGCAGAACTCATCATGCAGAACAAATTCCAGATTTTCCACTTCTGCTCCTCCTGCAGAATCGATCCTCCTCACCACCTCCCCCACCTCCCCCCCGACCAGGAGATGAGAGGAGGGGGGGGAGATGAGATGAGATGAAAGAAGGAGAGAGAGATGAGAAACGAGAGGGGGAGGAGGGAGAAAAATGAAGAGAAAGAAGGAGAGACAGATGAGAAAATAGAGAGAATTAGGAGGGAGGTGAAGAAAAAGATAGAAACAATAGAAAAAATAGAGAAAGAAAGAGAGAAGGTAGGAGAGAGAGAGGAAGGAGAGAAAAATGAAGAGGAAGGGTGAAAGAGAGGGAAAAAGAAAGGAAGAAAAACAAAAGAAAATGACAGATAACAGAAGGAGAGAAAAATAAAGAGAGCACATTTTTGTTTTCCTTCCTTCCTTCTTTCCTTCCCTTCCTTCCCCTTCAGACTTTCTCCTTCCCCCATTTCTTTTTTCCATCCTTGCTGCCTTTCATCGTTCCTTCCCTCCTTATTTCCTTCATTCAATACTTCCTATGTTCTTCCTTTCCTTCCTTCCTTCCTTCCTTCGCTGTGTGCAGAAGGGAAGTGTTTAAGCAGCGAGGAAACAAACAAGGAAACCAAAGAGGGTTGGGTTGATAAATCTTAAGGGCTTAAAGGCCTTCACGCACACACACACACACACACACACACACACACACACACACACACACACACACTAATTGCCCATTGGTAGGTACGAGGCTCCAGGGACCCAGAAAGTGGCTAGTTAGCAAATCAATTAACCAGATCTGTCTATCTACCTGTCTGTCTGTCTGCCTGCCTGTCTGTCTGTCTGTCTGTCTCTTTCGATCTCTCTCTCTCGCTCTCTCTCTCTCTCGCTCTCTCTCTCTCTCTCTCTCTCTCTCTCTCCCTAATGGAACGAAAGCAAGAAAACTTTTCTTTTTCCAGATCAGAGTCAGGAGATTGTTTTGGCCCTGGGCTTGAAACCCATTATGTGTGTGTGTGTGTGTGTGTGTGTGTGTGTGTGTGTGTGTGTGTGTGTGTGTGTGTGTGTGTGTGTGTTCTACATGTATGTTACTGGGAGGGAACCTCATGCTGCCTCTGGTCCAACAAGCCGGTCCTGTAGAGTTGAGATGACTTCCATAGTCATCCATCGCTGCTGTCTCTGTTTTGGTTTCCCGTCTCCCCGTCTCCCCCGTCTCCCCCGTCTCCCCGTCTCCCATCTCCCCCGTCTCCCGTCTCCCCCTGAAAACCTGGCGGAGACGGAGACTTTTGAAAACTGTTTTATTGTCACTAGATTGACGCGTAAGCGGCGTGGTCTTTCTGTCCATGGAAGAAAGTCGCGTTGTTGGTGGTTTCATGAGGACGGAGAACTCTTTGAAAACACCAGACATGAAAAACGTTGTTTTCAAATTCAAGTGTCTTGATGTGGGCGGAGCCTGAGACAGCTCTCTCTCGATGACACAACTCAGCCTGTCCAAAACAGCCGATACTAGTTGAACGTTTGGAGCGAAGGTAAACGTCATCCACTGACTTCACCAGCCAATCACAACTCGTTTTCACTAACTACTTCCTGTTTCATGTGATGACTGCTGCAGTGAACCAGTCGCGACCAAACCCCGAGATTAGCAGCCAAATACAATAGTGAAATAATTGGATTTATCAGTTTTCATTATTATTATTATTAATCCAGAACATGAAAACAGTAGGAATAAAAACAATAAAAATAAATCTATTCAAAATAAAGTGAAGTCCAGAAGCAGAACAGTGCTGGGACAGTGTGTGGCTCTAACGCTGCCCATGGCTTTATAGTACAGTAGTCTATCCTCGACCCCCCTCCCACACACACACACACACACACACACACACACACACACACACACACACACACACACACACACACACACACACACACACTCACACACACACACACACACACCCACACTCCCCACCCCCAGTCCTGCTGCCGGACCACAAAGTACAATGATAGATGGAGTCGGTAGAATGGCGCAGTGCTTGTTGAAGTCCCGGCGGTGCTCGGCTTTATTCCTGTTTCAGCGCTCTCCCCGCTTCCCCTCGCTCGCCCGCTCTCTCTCGCTCTCACACACACACACACACACACACACGCACACACACACCCTTCAACTCTTTCCCTCCCTCTCTGAATAACACACATGCACACACACCAGCCTCGCTCACTTTACTGTATTTCCCCCTGTTCTCACTCTCTCTCTCTCTCACTCACACACACACACACACCGGCTCTCTTTATCCCACTCTCACACACCCACCTATAAACCTAAATCATTTTTATTTTGCCTCTCTCTCTCTCTCTCTCTCTCTCTCTCCCCCCCATTCTCTTACGCTGCGTTCACATTGTGGCGTGTTGTTGTTCTCCCTAAACTTCACTACCCAGAAATCCCGTGAGGTGATGTCAGTGAACCCGGCCGGTCTGTGAGGTCAAATATTGAACGTTTCAACAAAAAGTGTAAATGTCTTTTGCCTTTGAGGTAACTTGACACCTCACCGACCTGGTACAGTGAGACGCGCTCTGTAAATGTATTATTATTATTAACATTATTATTATTATTATTATTATTAACATTATTATTATGATTATTATTTTTTAACAATATTATTATTATTATTAACATTATTATTATTATTAACATTATTTTTATTTTTTATTTTAAAGATGCTCATAACATTTTCCAGTTTAGATTCTTCACTTCCTACAACTCTACGGCTCCTGCAGTCCCGGTCTGTGACTTCGGCTGACTAGACATTGTAGTTCACATCTAAATCTCCCATAATGCACCTGTAACCAATCAGGTTTTATTGCATGAATGGTCAAACGTCTTGTTTATGAAAATCTTCTTCCCTAGAGGGACGTTGCAGTCGTCTGACATCCCACAATACCACGAACGCAACACCTCTCTCTTCACCTCCCTCTCTTCACCTCCTCCCTCCCTCTCTTCACCTCCTCCCTCCTCCTAGCAGAGCAGATGTGCTGCCATAATGTGTGAGACGTTACCTCTCCAGCGTAACCTCCCACCCCGCTACCTGCTCGGCGTGTTATGACAAGCGTGGGATTAGAATATGGCTGCTGCTGTTCCTGTTGTTGTTGATGTTGATGTAGTTGGAGGAGGAGGAGGAGCAGGAGGAGGAGGAGGAGGAGGAGCAGGAGCAGGAGGAGGAAGGTTGTGGTCTTTCATGCGTGGTTTACTACTTGACTTCGATGCAGCTGAATGAGTGCAGCGTTTCCTCTGCAGATAGTTTCATAGCAGCGTCGACGCCGACGAGGATGGTGAAGGACGCTTACCGTTACAATGGCCATGTGCCGGTGTACTAACCGGGTGTACTAACCAGGTGTACTAACCGTGTGTACTTATCTGATGTATTTACTCAGTGTATTTACCCGGTGTATTTAACCCGGTGTATTTACCCGGTGTATTTACCCGGTGTATTTTCCCGGTGTATTTACCCGGTGTATTTACCCGGTGTACTAACCTACAGTCGTTGTGCAAGCCCTACCTTTTACTTCAGCACGTTGCCTCCGTCCTCAAGAGGAAGCGTTTGTTTCACTAAGGATGAGTGGTCATTATCAGGTGAGGGACAGTGTTGAGTTTGTTTCAGCTGCAGGATAGAAGCAGGGTGAATGCCTGTAGATGCTGTTGAGGCAGGAGAGGCTGCAGTGCCCTCGTGGACGGCTGCAGGACGGATGCAGGACGGAGTTCAGCAGCAGTAGAAAGTGGGACTTCCATGGCGGCTGGATACATAAATACCGGTGTCTTTGATGACTGCATCAGAGCTATTTCAGCCTGCCTTTCTGACCTTTTCTACCCGGTAACAAACTGCAGGCGGGGCGCTGACTGATCGCCTCTCCTCTGCGCTCCCTCATTCCCTCCTCCCGTTGACAGATACTCCCCGTTATTTATCAAATCCTCACGGCGAAACAAAAAGGCGACTTATTTATGAAAGCGTAAAGGTCGGGCTCGTTTGTTTGGTTGGAGATATTCCCTCCCAATAAACAGCGATAAGCGGCGAGGCGTCTGATTGCTATGTGACTGTATCAGCGCCCAGCACACATCCTTCTCCTCCTTTAGCACTGTGGCTGATTGCTCCTTTAAATGCCACCCACCGGGGCTGCTGGCCCACACCTCGTCCCCCATGATGCATTTCTGCTACACCGTGCAGCTTAATGATGGCTCCAGAGTGGCAGAAGTGGCCGGGATCCATATTCTGAGTATAATTGACAATTAAGGGATGGAGGGGTGAGCTAAATGCCACTCCATGCTCAATGAGGACGCTCCATTTCTGGGGGAGGGGTAGGTGGGGTTTAACACAATAAAGCTCCGAGGCAATGGCAGTTTATGTCTTCTACTCTGACTGATTCATGCAGCACATACAGTATATATACTGTCTGAGAGAGGGAGGGGTGTGCTGCATGTGGTGTGAGAGAATTTCACATCTATAAAACATTTATTAGCACATTTCAAGCAATAAAAACACATACTAGAAAACACACCATACAAAAAAGAAGGGAGAGAGAGAGAGACGTAGAGAGAGGATATGCTGCTCATGACAGGAAGAAGCTAGTGTAAGAGAGAGAGATAGGGAGAGAGGATATACATTAAAAATGAGAGAGATACTGCAAATGTGAGAAAGATTGTAAGATTGTACCTGACACATATATATAAATGTGAACATGAGAGAGGGAGGGAAGCAATACATATATACATGAGAGAGGGAGGGAGGGGGGAGAGGGGGAGGGAGGGATGCTGTGTTAAACCTCCACCCACCCAGGCAGACCTCTGATGTGTAGGAAGATATTGATCTTCCTCTTTCAGCTAAACAGTCGAGGCTGAGACTGTGAAACCTGCTGGAAGCTGGATTTAACCTCAGCTCGCTCCGACTCCAGTATCGACGCTCCCAACAGGTCGAGGTTGATGCAGAAACCGTGGCTGCATGTCAGACTTTGAATCAGCATTTTCAGATCAATAGGTATAGATCAGTCTGTCGTGGGTTCTGGGAAGTCGCCGTGAATCATAATCGTAATGAATCAGAACAGCCCCAAACCACAGAGCACCTTCAGCCAGTCCTCCGAAACCCAGCAGGGCTTCAATGCGACCCAGTTGGAAACATAAAGGTCCGCCTACCCTTCATCCATCCATCTCTCTGTCCGTCCGTCCACTGCATCCCTCCATCTCCCTGGGTAGGACGATGACCTTCAGCTGCCTCACAGCTTCGTGCCTCTTCATCACCCTCCACACGTTTACCTGCCTGTCTACCTCTTTGTGATCAGGTGTTTCTACTCCTTTAAAACAAGCTTACAAAGTGCTTCAACAATCAAATAGCAGCAAACACCATACTCCAAAAATACATTTAAACGAGTAGAAAGATGAGAATTGGGAGTTAAAAGAATCTAAAATACAACCGGGTGAGTGATGATAGTGATTCTAAGCTCCTGAGGCAGGTCGCTCCAGAGGTAAAAGCCCGGACAAATTTTAGTCTTAAAGGATGAAGAGGATCTGAATTGGGCCGTGATGCAGCCTGAGGCCAGATCTCACCGGCATCCATTACATCTCAGACCTGACATAGCGACGGAGACTAGAACCATCCGCCCACTGAACCCCATCCATCTGTCTGACTCTACGCCCGTCTCCTCATCTCTCGGTAGCAGCGCCTCCTTTCACTTTCCTTCCTTCTGATGTCCTTCAACTTCCTCTCCGTCCCTTCGTGTAGGATTGCAAAGTGAATGTCTTCTGCAAGCAGGGTTGGAATGACCGTTAAATGGACTTCTGCAAAGATCCCACATTTTACTGCACACTTGAACTACTGCAGCACTGTTCCTCCACTTCAGAAAGCACAGCAGCAATGGTGGAGGAGAGTTGCAGGATTATAGATGTAGGATGACGGACCTTTCTGATGTTCGATTGTTCATTCAACTCTTACTGGCCTCGGTTTGCCCGCCGCTCGCCACTTGGTACATCCCAACTCTTGACTAGATGTTTGAGGAAGTCCGGGTAGCATGAAAAGATTGTTTTTCATGCTCCTCCCCCTGTTTCCTGAGCCATTCCTAGCTCACTAGATGTAGAAAATGCCTCGACACCTGGAAATATAATTTGCTACCAAGCTACCGAAGTCTGCAGATTTGTGTTGGATAATCCTGAAACACCTTTTTACTCCATTTCCTTATCCTTCCTGGCCAGCTGCTTTCCTTTGTCGCAAGGGACATGCAAGGGTGCAAAGTTCAACTAAATGTACCTTTTGGTGCGTTGGCACTGGGATGAACGCAACGGTGCACCCATGTTTTTGCTCGGTGCAGCAGAAATCTGTGCATGCGCGGTGCTAGCCATTGGGTTTTAGTAGGGGTCACTTGTCATTCTTGCTAGTATCTGATGATTGTTTTCTGTCTGATCCATCCAGGATAGTTGCAGGACAGATGCATGATGGGGGACGCTGCTAATGGCTACCGCTGACCCTGTCCTTTTCATTTGCCCTTCTAATGCCGTGTCTCCTGTCTATCCCCATGCAGGACTACAGAGTGAATATCTTCTTGAGACAGCAGTGGAATGACCCTCGGCTGGCCTACAGCGAGTACCCAGACGACTCGCTGGACCTCGACCCTTCCATGTTGGACTCCATCTGGAAGCCTGACTTGTTCTTTGCCAATGAGAAGGGGGCCAACTTCCACGAGGTCACCACCGACAACAAGCTGCTACGCATCTCCAAAAACGGCAACGTGCTCTACAGCATACGGTGAGTCGCCAATCGGTCGGTGATCGGCTAGGTTTCCGTACTTGCACGAGTTCTGTTACGCAAGTCGCCAGATTTTGGGCTGACGCATGTGAACGCCATAACCGGGTTAGAATAGGATGATGATGATGATGAAGATGATGATGATGATCTAGCGGGTGTTGAAACTGAGCCACATCAAGAGTCTTATATCTACTGTACTGGATGTCCTGTTCACAAACTAACAATTTAGCCGTTTAGCTGCTGCTCTTATCCAGATTGACTTACAAGTGGTACAACAGTAGAATAAGCTTTTCTAGATTACAAGCAGCAGAAGGTTGAGAGTCAGAAGGGTGGTAGCCTCAATACTACGTGGGGGAAAAATCATTTTACATACAAATTTGTTTTCAAGAAATAACAAATTAGAGCAACTTGAGGCAGAAGACGAGGGGATATGAGACATCAGCCATCCCACTCCCCATTCTCCCATCCCTCCCTTGCCCCGGAGGCCTTGATCTGATGCTGTACTGTTTATTTTTCCTTCAGAGTGGGAGGCTTTTATCCCCTCCGGGGCTGTATTTTATCCTTTTCCTCGGTACCTCCAGGACATCCCGTCCAAGGCTCTTGGAGTTATAGTCGCCTTCAGCTGACAAACATTTCAGCCCGGTGTTGCCTCGCCCTCCTCCGCCTCACTTTATTGCCTCCACTCAGGGGGGAATGAGAAAATGCCGCTGCGTTCCCCACAACAGTCCTGCTAATCTACCGGGCCTGTTGGTATTCCAGCTGTGTATTGATCTGATATCAACCTCGCTTCTCACCTTCATGTCGAGGAGGAGGAGGAGCGTGATTGGCCCTTTCTAAATAGCATCAACAAAGGACACCAGTGAGAGACCCGCCCTGCGTCCCCCTCCCACCGGTTTCATTTTTTAACTTGACACCGTCAAAATGAACCCTCCACCGATCGGTTTGATCTCTGAGCGATGAGGCGGCTCTGGATATTAAACTGTCCCCGGTAGATTCTGACGGGGAGGAAAAAAGCAGCTCTTGTAAATGTTGTTTACTCCCCAGAGTAGCGGAGGAGAAGGCATGACTGATGGTCGCAGCGTGTCGAGATTGGGCGACTAGATTCACATGCACTCCAATGCACATCGCCTACTGTATTTCAAAATAAAATGCACCGCATTATCTCTAAGATAAAGAGGATCCAGTTTGTAGAAATGTTAACTGACTTAATCCTTTGAAAGGAAACATCATTCGGTTTAATTTTGTGTCACCAATTTTTTTGTCAATTTCTTCTAATTTTGGAACAAAATTTATTTGTCAGCATACAGAAAAGACATATCAAATATTTTCAGTAGTAACCATTGCTGGAGTTGGCAAATCCTGAATACATCCTGCATTAGTACTGCATTAGTACTGTAGTAGTACTGCAGTAGTACGGTCAGGGGTTCTATTCCCTCCGTGGCTCAATGGGTAGAGCAAGGCACTAACACTGCCAGCAGCAGGCATTTGATTTCGTTCTGGAGAAACACGTCAGATCTGTACGTTTTGTAGCAGAAACAGTTCAGATCTCCATCATTTCAGCAACCAGGGTTTCATGGACGAACATCTAAGGCGCTTTGCAGCAGCGACAAGAGCTCACAGACAAAAGCTACACCACTGAACCTTACTCCTGAAAAAGTGGGACATCTGTGAAAGCAACGTCTGTACGGTGTGTAGTACGTATTCAGCATCCTGTCACAGAGTTGTAACAATGTGCAGACGCGGCAAAGTTTATTTGGTACATCAGGCCTTCTGGATGTTGTAGCTGTGGCTGCTGCCCTGCTCGTTATATAGCAACACACAGAAAGGCCTGAGCAGTGAAACCATCCCGACAGGAAGCTGACAGCTCTCAGGAGCAGTCCTCGTCGATCGGTGGAGATCTCATTCTGGAGTGAAGCTCTTTAATTTCAGTAATGGATGGACATCAATTTGAAAACGAGGCTTTTTCCTTAATTCCTGGAAAAGTTGACTCTATCCGAGATGCATCGCTTCCATCTGACAAGAGGAATGAACCTGGTGGCTGGGACTCAGAAACCCAACGAGTCTCCGAGCTAAGAAGAAGGATGCAACTTGTCAATGTGTTTCTTTGTCATCAATATTTCAGTTTTCACCTTTTGACCTTTAATTTGAACCCAGTTAGTGGAGTGTGTAAGGATAGCTGGATATGTGAAGTAGGTTTTGTGTCAATCAGACTCAAAGGTGATAAGATGTAGCGCCCCCATCAGGCCAATCAGTGTTTTGTTTTTTTAACCCTGGAACACAGTGCGACAATTCATCATCCCTCAGACAACCACCAGCTTCATACTGTGGGGGGACAATGAAACAAATCCTAGTGGTGCAGAGTGACTTCTACTTCGCCCCAAAATCAGATCAAGGGTTAAGAAATGCAATCAGACTAATTCCAGTAAAGCAAGGAGAAGTTGACCTCCTTCCTGCGTGAACATCCAGTGAAACCTAAATGGTTCTTCTGCTGCATTACAAGTCACTCTGGATTAGAGCCGTCGGCTGAACGGATGAAAAACTGCCTGAAAAATTTTTAAAAGTATATTAATATTTTTCAATTTCAAATCCAAAACTATTATTCGATCCCAGTTGGTGTTCAGTGGCTCGGCACTAGCTGGTGGAATAACACTGATAAAGCCCGAGATAATCCTCTTATTACTAAGTGGTGCTGTGTGTGTGTGTGTGTGTGTGTGTGTGTATGTGTGTTGTGCAGAATAACGCTGATCCTGGCCTGTCCCATGGATCTGAAGAACTTCCCCATGGACGTCCAGACCTGCATCATGCAGCTGGAGAGCTGTGAGTACACACACACACACACACACACATAAACACACACACACCTTTTTCACATACACACACAAATACTCCATTTACACACATACTCAGACTTATTCTTATTTTCTTCTTCATCCCCACACATGCATGCTAGCACACACACACACACACACACACACACACACACACACCCACAATGCAATGGGGTGTGACTAAAGGGAAGCCCGGTCTAACCTCCCTGTCCGTTGCGATCTCCTCCAGTCGGCTACACGATGAACGACCTCATATTCGAGTGGGATGAGAAGGGGGCGGTGCAGGTCGCCGACGGCCTGACGCTACCTCAGTTCATCATGAAGGAGGAGAAGGACCTGCGCTACTGCACCAAGCACTACAACACAGGTCAGTTCTTTCTTTCTTTCTTTCTCCTTCTTCTTCTTCTTTTTCTCATCCAACCCAAAACTTTCGACAGTAACTCTGAAATCCAATGAGAGGATTACGTTCCTTCACCACCAGAAGTATTATGTGGCGATAGCACGAACTACACGTGTCATTTTCAGGGGTTGGTCATGTGACCAGGTTAGCTAGCGTTCAGGTTAGCTAGCGTTCAGGTTAGCTAGCGTTCAGGTTCAGGCAGATAGGAACAGTTTTGGTGGTGAAAATGAAAACGTCCCTCCCGGTGAGTTGGGATTGAACCCGGGTCGTCAGGGGTTGAAGGTAAATGTCTCATCCACACCCTTACTTTCCACTGTCAAACTACTTCCTGTTTCTAGTCGTGGCTCCGCCCCCCTGATCCATTCCTGGCGGGAAAACACTCTCTCTGTCCTCTCCCATCGGTCTCTCGCTACCTCACTCTCTTGCCCTCCATCCTCTCTCTCTCCCTCCCTGTCTTTTCCAAGCTTTGTTGTACCACAATATGGGCATGATAGGATGATGTACTGTTGCTGTACATGTGCTGAAAGAGAGAAATTTGAACATTTTTATCCTTTATGGATAAAAGCAAGATAATATTATATTACATTATATTATATTGTATTACAATACATTACATTATATTATATTACATTATATTATATTACATTACATTACATTACATTATATTACATTATTTTCCATTACATTATATTATATTATGTTATATTACATTATATTACATTATATTACATGATATTATATTATGCAGTTGGATGTACTGAAATGTTTTGGCAACG
>JAXDDW010000116.1:300000-435000 GCA_034670385.1 Hoplostethus mediterraneus | reverse complement strand
TATGATAGTTAAGGCACAAAGTTAAAGAGAGGTGACACCGGGGGGGTTAACAGACTGGACGGTGAAACAACAGTAGTAGTAGGGTAGCCATGTTATTTCAGTGGTTGATAATCAGTTTCCCAACATGCCTTGCCCTACACTGTCAGAAAAAAGGGTTCACAGTTGTACCCTTTGTCACTGGGGCTGTACCCTTTTGTTTATTTCAGACACATTTTTTTGGTATTATTTGCCAGAACAGATGTCAAATTTGATAGAAAGGGTACAGCCCCAGTGACAAAGGGTACAATTGTGAACCCTTTTTTCTGACAGTGTAGTTGAGCACTAGACACACCCCGGGACCAATAAGGGTGTAGCAGGTAAGAAAAGGGGCGTGGCCAACCGAGGCAGGCGAGGACATTGTTTGCTAGCTAATTTAGCTGAACTAGCTTCACGGCAGTTGGAAAGGAGACCTAGAAACGATGTAGGTTAAAGTATTGACCAACCACAAGCCCAGTTCACTACATTGTGCAATGCTGTACCTTCTGCAGCAAGGTAGCAGGCTGCTAGCATGAGCTAAGTGGTATAAATGTTGAGTTTCCTCTAGCTAACCAAACCAGAAAAACTGTCCAGCCACTCATTTCCTCTCATGAACTCGTTCTCCAGACAGGAACTGAAGAAGAAAGTTTGGAAAGTACTTCCTGATTTAACTTTTGAAGGATTGTTCGCAGCGTTCCCCCGGTGCTTCTAAATTCTTTATGTCGTTCTGCTAAAGCAGCAGGCGGCTAGCCTCGGCCGTTTCCTTATTGATAGAGATGTTTTTGTTTCGTTAAATATTTAACAGTATTACTGAGACCGCTGAGTACCTGTAATTATACTTCTTAATCATATTAATGATGCAGTTTGATTTGCAGAGATCTTCAGAGACCCCAGAATTATTATTGGCAACCTTCGTAAAGATGAGCTATATGTCATGATATATTCTGTTCTGAACATTCAAATATTATCATTTTACTCAGCTCCAACTTTTAAAAAACAACAACAATATTTTCATATTGTCATATTTCATATTATATCATGGTAAAGCATGAATGACGTCAAACCTCCGTCCTGTACATCCCTATCTATCTTCCTTATCCTCCCTTCCTCTGTCAGTCACCTCGTCTCTCTCTTCCTATTCCTTCTCTCTTGCCATCTTTCTCTCTCTTTCTCTCCAGCTCTCTCGTTCCACCTCCCCCTTCCTGTCATCACCTCCTCCTGTTGGTTCAGGGACACCAGGGTCTCAGTGTTTGGACAATGTACCCTTTCATAGGAAGATAACAGGGAATTCAGTCGACACTCTAATGGATCTGTAATGCTTCTGATGAAAGAACACGCTGCTTTTAAATGGAGTTAAAACACGTTACATTATTAATCCTCTAAATGTTGTTGAACATTTGCGTTTCATATTTTCACCTCATCAGGAGAAACCTCGTATGTTTGACGCTGATGTCCACCAGTTAAAGAAACTCTGACAACATGATGGCATGAATGTAAAACTCAATAGTGAATATTATTGAAGTTGTGAGGTATCATGAGTTATAAAATAGTCATGTTAGAGACAATGGAAACATAGAGCATCATGGGATTACACCTGTCACATCATGTAATAATGATGAAATCAAAGCTACAGAAGGAAGGTTAGTTTTTTACTTCTTACTAATCCTGATGCTGCTTTTAACTCCAAGTCTTAAAGTCTCAGAATGAAGAGTATAGCGCCACCTCTGGCATCATTACCGGCTTTGTTCAAATGTATTTCATTAGACTGAAGTCACTGATCTCTCTAAAATCAATCGTCTTCCTGAGGGGATTTGTATTGAAGCCATAGCTGGTTTCTTCTGTTCTGCCACGGTGGCTATCGCTGCTCATGCTAACGATCTGGTTCTTCTTCTGGTTCTTCCAAACAAAACGCTGTTGCTGCTTTAAACTTCAAATGGACGAAATCTGATTAGAATAAACTGTTTTTCTTTTTCCCTCCTTCCCCTGTTTCCTACTTTCTGATCCCCCCTTCCTTCCTTCCTCCAGGTGAAATCATTCTCAGTTCTTTACTCTTACTCTTTCTTCCTACTTCCACCTTCCTCTTCCTCCTGGTGAATTCACTTTGTCAGATTGGCTAGAACGTGATTAGAGTTCTTTCTCTCTCTCTATCTCTTCCTTCCTTCTTCTCTCCCACATCCCAGTCTCCCCCTTCTTCCACAGAAACTCATTTGCATCAAGCCCGAAGTTTAAATTCCTCTAAAATCGGATTATAACCCTTTTCTCCCTCATTTTCTCTCCCCCTTTTCCTCCCTTGTCCTCCAGGTAAATTCACCTGCATCGAGGCTCGCTTCCACCTGGAGCGCCAGATGGGCTACTACCTGATCCAGATGTACATCCCCTCGCTGCTCATCGTCATCCTGTCCTGGGTTTCCTTCTGGATCAACATGGACGCGGCGCCGGCCCGGGTGGGTCTGGGCATCACCACCGTGCTGACCATGACCACGCAGAGCTCCGGTTCCCGAGCCTCCCTGCCCAAGGTGAGGCCAAATCAAGCGCACCTTTCAGCACCGGCTTTTCATTGAGCGTTTGTAATGTTAGTAGTCTCTGTTGGGAGAATGGCTTGTAAGTACAGGGGTTGAAAAAAGAGAGTATAGTGTATTTTCTGATTCTTGCTCTGATACACTCTTGTCTGAAATTTAAAAAAAATGCCTTACATTTTTCTCCTTATCTCCAATTTCTCCAATGAATCAATTAATTAAATGTGTAAATTGGTATTTCTAGTATTTGATAGTATTTCTACAAGTAGAATGAGGTTAGGAGAGGGAGAATGAGCAAGGCACTAATACTGCCAGGGTTAGGGGTTCAATTCCCCCTGCTATACACTCTCATCACACTGTCAGGCGTTTTGACGTGTGCTGTTCCCCAAAACTACATGCCATGTTCACTTGGTGGTGGGAATCGCCTCCCGGTGTCACGCCGTCCTCCGAATGTGTCCGCGGTGGAAATAACACAATGTCGTGAAACCAACGTGAGATAAGGAACGTGATGTTTGTGAAAGAGGTTTAATTCTCGGGTCCGCCGCGAAGCCAGAGACGTTTTCATTACTTCACTGTCAGAGAGAGAACAAGCTCTGTCCTCAACGTAGAGCACAAAGGGAATACAGGAAGACAATTTATGTGTAGAAGAAGAAAGGAGAGGATGCAGAGAGACTCGTAAATAGAGAGGTGCCTTGACCTCCAGTTGTTCATCAGAAGACTTCGCAACCGCAAATATAAGACATAAAATATAAGAAGATTCAATTATATTTTCAGTGAAGCAATGTATACTTTTTCCCCTTCAAAGACCCTATCATCATATAACTTACATCAGCTGGATACTATATAGTATATACTAGGACTTTCATACCATAATGACCTTGGTCCACCTAACATGGTAGGTAACATCTATGAATAAATATATTATATATATATATATATATATATATAAATGAAAACAACCCTAAGCTGTGAGTTCATCTTCCAGTTTTCATCCAAATGTCAAGCTAATTTTAAGAAAACTATAAATATGCTGTGATGTGAATAAATGCAACTGAAAGCCAGAAATGAAGGTGATGAAAAGAGGTATAAAAAATTTAAAAAAAGATGAAGGGAGAATGAGAGGGAGAGAGAGAGAATAAGGGGAGGAAAGGACGAGAGAAAGAAGATATTTAATAGACGGAGTATGAAGGAGAGAGAGAGAGGTGGAAAAATAACTTGAAACATGAGGGAAATCTTTTTCCTGAGAGGGATTTTCAGATTAAGGAGGAAAAAAAAGCGGTCAGGAGTTTGCGTGAGCCAGTAGGATTGTATAATTATGTCCAGGGAAGCTGTAATCCCTAACACACACACACACACACACACACACACACACACACACACACGCACTCACACACACACACACTCACACACACACACACACACACACACGCACACGCACACGCACACGCATACACACACACACACACAGTTTGTTGACATTAGGTGCTTCATGTGCTCTAAAAATTGAACAAGTGAACCGTGATTCCTCTGCAGTTCAGCTGTCACAATAATGATCACACAGCACAGCTGAGCTTAGGTGGGCATACTGCTCACACACACACACACACACACACACTCTCTACACACACCTGTGAGTGTCTGTGTGTGATTGATAGCATACACACCGACTCTCTCTCGCTCTCTCGTACATGCACACACACACTCATATACTCTTACACACACACACACACACACACACACTGTTCTTTTCACATGCCACTGAGGAGCACTGCACCATGTCAGGCAAGGCGAGATGAGGGGAGGGAGGAGGAGAGGATATGAAATGAGGAAACAGGAGACGAGATTAGAAAAGAGTGGAGAAGAAGAAGGAGGAGAGGAGATGAAATAAGGAAACAGGAAGGAGGAGAGGAGATGAAGGTATCAGAGGAGGAAGGTGGAGAGGAGGAGGAACATCAGAACCACATCCAGCAGTAAACTGGGCTTTCACAACCTGACCCTGTTTTTAACGTCTTACAGAGGCTTGGCAGTTGTGTCACAAATCTCCCAGCATGCACGGCTGGCAGCATCATGGAGGTCCATTGAAGACAATCGGGTTAAAAAAAATGAAGATAAAGAAAAGAAGAAAGAAAGAGTGTGAAAGTATTTGGTGGAGATCCATCCAGTAATGTTCTCAGTAAAAGTGATCAGTGTGATCAGGTAGATTTGTCTCCAAATGTAGGTTACTGTGACTCAGTAAACTGTCTTGTCTTTAGCCCTAGTCTCTACTCCAAAACACTCTGAGTTGGAGCTGGAGAAGAGTCAGCTAGTTCACCTGAACTAACTGCTAGCTAGCTAACTAGTTACTGTTAACATGGGACTACTAGCCACTGCTAAAGCTAGCTTCTACTAGCTATGTTAGCTAGTGTGCTAATCAGATGTGTTAACAACAAGACAGTGATGGTTAGCTGACCAGATGCTATGGTTAGCTAGCTAACAAGCTACATGATCTAAACACTAAATCAATCAGATGTATCAGTGATGAAATGATCAGATCAAACAGAAATTAAACATGAAGATTCAATTCTGTTGAGATGGACAGAAACACAATCAGCTGATCAATGAGCTGAGGTCCTCCAATATGGCCGCCATCTGAAAGCTCTATTGAGACGGACATGTTGTACCTTTAGAAACCCAATCAGCTGCTCTCAGTCGTGTTCCCAAGAACTGAGGACCTCCAGTAAGCCAGAGGGCACACTGAGGCCACATTGCGTCACCTAAAAACCCCTCTTATGAAACAGCAAGTTAAATTACTGTTATCTCCAGACTGCTGCAAGAGTGTAATTGCAGCTTCGATCTAAAATGAGATGTCCACCATGTGAAGAAAAGTGACTGATAACACAAAACCCATCCAAATTATGGCACTTTATAACGGATAGTAGGTCACTTAATTCCTCGGTAGACTGAATGAGAACACTTTTACAGACCGGACTCTCTGTAGCAGGGGTCCTCAGCCGCCGGGCCATGGGTAATAGTCTATACTCTGTAACCGAAGCGTTAAAGGTTCAATCCCCACAGCGGCCACATGCCCACCGAGCAAGACGCTCCCTACCTGCTCACTCATTAATGTGTCAACTAAATATAGAAGCTCTTCATTAATTACATGTGCCTGTGATGTAAAAGTATAAAAGCGCAATACTACAAAAGATACCGCCCGTCAAAGACTCCTTGTACTTGTTAGCATCGTCTGGAGGCCACTGTCTTTTTAATACGCATCAAATGGTGTGACACAATACATTTTACTTAATTAAATCCTCCAGACTGGAAAGGTTGTTAAAGTTAATACGGGTCTGCAAATAAGAGCACGCCTCATAAAGAGATACTGCAAAGGATCCTAATAGAACGTTATCACCTTCAAAAAGATATCCAGTTAATGAAATATTGTACTTAGTATTAGAGGTTTTATGTGATATGGGAATAGTCTCCCTCAGCAGCGATGTGGTGGGTAATAAACAGGTTAACTCTGAACTTACTACATTAACTACCAGTATAAACACAAAGGTACTGTCATGTCTTCAGGGTATTGTGTATTATTATCTTGAAAAAGGGCCGATTTAACTTCTATTTGATGGTATTTATTAACGTCATTTTGATGCTATTAAGTATAATTTAGTAAAAATACAGCTTGAGAACGTAGGAAAACTGAATATAGGTGCATTTGTTTTCAACACAGCCAGTAAACCAGTCAGTCAGTCAGTCAATCAATCTATCACTCGGCCAATCAGTTGCTCAATCAGCCATTCAGTCAAACAGTGAGCCAATGAGTCAGTTAGCCAATCAACTGGTCCGTTAGCAGTCAGCCAGCAAGTCAGTCAGCCAATCACCTAGTTATTCACTAAGCCAGTTTGTCAGTCAATTAGCTAGCTAGTCACCAAGTTAGCCAGCCGGTCAGCCAATCAGCAGCCATCCAGTCAGAACAGTAGTCCTACCACTGTGCTCCTGTTATCTGAACATTGTCCTGTGAACCGTGCATTCAGTAACGTCACCTAAGCCGTGGCTCTGGGGCCCAGCGCTGGTCAGTCAGTCTGTCAGAAACTGTCATCCTCACACGGGATGGACTGGACATGGAGGAGCCCAGCCTCTCGGCACAGCACTGCTCTTTTCCAGGCCAAAGGCTGCCTAGCTGAGCCTTGGAGGTGTTTGTTGCTCTCTGCGTTATCTGGTTTCTTCTCTTAGACCAGGTTATAGAAAGACACATGGAAGACATTTTAATGCTGCATGACATAGAATTTTTTTTTTTTTTTTTAAACTCAGCCTATGTCTCATTGAAAGTAGATAATAAAAGTTCTAAAATAAATTCTAAATTGGCAGTATAAGAAAAATTACACAAAAGACCTCTTAAAACCAGTGCACCCGTGTTTAATGCTTCTCTAAACCATTAGTGTGTTTGAAAAAGGGTGCCCATTGGAGGCAAGTGTGAAAGACGCTTTAAAAAAAGGAGGCAAAAGCGATCTCTAAAACTGCATCGAAGACATAAGACACAAATTTTAAGGCCTTAAATTTAGCAAATTCAAGACTTTTTCAGGCTTTCCAAGGACCATAGAAACCCTGTAGACACGACGTCTTTGCTGACGATGACGTGTTCTTCGTCTCTCTCTGCCCTCCTTTCTCTCTCTCCTCCCCCTCTGCATCTCCATCTCCCCCCACCCGATCTCTGTCTGCCTGGATGACCGCTGAACACAGTGAACTAGTTGACCGTTTAGGCATCAGTGGCTCTCAGCAGCTCTGGGGGGGAATCAGACTCGGACTTTCCAAGATAAATGTTTTCCTAAGCGCCCCGGATTTGGCGTAAGCGAGCGTGAATCGCGACGAGGCCGAGCTGCGATTGCATTCACGTTGTGTTATTGGTTTTAGAGATAAAGGATCGCTAGTTTAGTTGGGTTTCAAATGGCTCGTAGTTCCGCTTGCCCCCCCCCCCCGCCGCTGGAGAGAACACGGATATTCCTGTTTAACCACAGCGTAATTGCGTGTCGAGATGGAGAGCTGTAATGATAGGTCGGGGGGGAATGCACTTGAATAATGGTACTTGACAGGCAGATAGCAATCAGACAGTGATCCGACCAGACTTCATTTAGCGCTTATTATCTGGGCAGCCCTTAGCCCCGTCCATCTTGCTTCACACCGCTCTCGTCCTACGTAAAAGCTATTGACATTCAGCTGGCCTTGTGCGAAGATTGTATCTGTCCGCTGCCTTTTTGTCCCTCTGGCTATCCCTTACTTTGCCCAATCGTGCATGTCGTATACAGCGAACAGAAGAGCAGAAATGTGATGTGAGATCTAAGCAGTTCAAGAGAGCTAGCATGAATTTAACTGAACTTTTATTCTACACCATCCTGCTTCATGGTCAAACAGCAGTCAACATCCCCTCCCAGTCTTTTCTACTGAGCCTGGGATTCGAACCATCAACCTTTACGTCAACCATGTGCCATGGAGGCCCAAGAGTCTGCAGGTTTACATTACATTACATTACATTACAGTCATTTAGCAGACGCTTTTATCCAAAGCAACTTACAATAAGTGCATTCAACATAGGTAGGTAGAGAACTACTAGTCACTAGAAATCTTAAGTGCATTTCCTTCCTAAACAAGTAACTAAGAGCAGAACTAGTGCTCAGGTAAAAGTGCAATAACTTAGCTACCTACTTTTTCTTAAACAAATGAGACAAATAAGAAAATCAAATAAACAAGAGCTAAGACAAATAAGTGTATGAAATAAACAATTCCAATTCCAACTGAGCATTACAGCAGCTGATTTCACTGATTAACACGCCTTCAACCACAGGGGGAACTAATGAATGACATCAGCTGCTGTAGTGTTGGGAGTGAAACCCTGCATGGTCTTGGGCCTCCTGGTTGAGAAGCACTGATCTGGGTTACCTCCTCCACCCCTGTGCCCTCTTATTCAGTGGATCTGTGTTCTCATTTTCAGCGTGGCGGCGTCAACAGGCTCATCCCCAACCCCCGTCCATCCTGCCTGCCACCGCAGGCGTCCTTTATGAAACACATCGACATCTGGAAATGGCTGCACACCCACTGAGTTCATACTCTGCAGGCCTGCATCCCTAATTTTCATCACTTTAACATCAAATAGGCGAGCATAAAATTAGATTAACTTTATTGACCCCAGAGGAGAGTGGTTCTGGGGTGCCAGAACTTCATGTTGGTCCTTCTTGAATAATTCAACCAATCATCTGTGATGGGAGAACGCCACATCGTCACCTCAATAACATACCGGCTGTTCCCCTTTCCTCTAATGTCAAGTAACATAGACGCTCACCCTAAATAACACAGGATAGTTACATCAGACCCTGTGTGTTGGTAAATGGGTCGTTGCAGAGCAATATGATACAGATTAAAAACATCTAAGGCGTTTCAGACGAGGTACCTGCAGGTTAAAATAACTAGAACTACTGTAGTTTCATAAAATATACAAAACAATCAAAAAATAAAAAACAACTACTTTTTTACCAGCTCATTGAAGTACACCGACCACAATGCTACTAAAATGTGTCACATAGATGTTTGGGGTTTACAGAGGTAAAAACAGAGGGCTTTCAGATGGCGGCCATATTGGAGGTCCTCAACACTGTGATCAGCTGGTTGTGTTTCTGTCCATCTCAACAGAATTGAATCTTCATGGTTAATTTCTGTCTGTTTCTACTGAACTGATCATTTCATCACTGATCCATCTGATTGATTTAGTGTTGAGATCATGTAGCTTGTTAGGTAGCTAACCATAGTATCTGGTCAGCTAACCATCACTGTCTTGTTGTTAACACATCTGGTTAGCACACTAGCTAACGTAGCTAGTAGAAGCTAGCGTTAGCAGTAGCTAGTAGTCCCATGTTAACAGTAACTAGTTAGCTAGCTAGCAGTTAGTTCAGGTGAACTAGCTGACTCTTCTCCAGCTCCAACTCAGAGTGTTTTGGAGTAGAGACTAGGGCTAAAGACAAGACAGTTTACTGAGTCACCGTAACCTACATTTGGAGACTGAGAACTACTGAGAACATTACTGGATGATCTACAGACACACCACCACAACCTGGTTCAGACAGTCAACTGGTTCTAGCTGGTTCTGATAGATTTACACATTAAGATTCTCCAGTAGATCCATGATGGTGCCAGATGTTGTTGCTGTGATATTTGTGACCCAACTGTAAAAAATGTATAAACAGTAAGCCAACTCTAACACCCCCACAGGTCTCCTATGTAAAAGCCATCGATATCTGGATGGCCGTGTGCCTGCTGTTTGTGTTCTCGGCCCTGCTGGAGTACGCCGCCGTCAACTTCATCGCCCGCCAACACAAGGAGCTGCTGCGCTTCAGGAGGAGGCGACGACACATGAAGGTGAATATAATCTGAAATATAATCCAACGTTGGAGAGATTTTCTGTCACTGTGGTTACGTTGCACCCGTTATCAAGATATCAGTTGAATTGAAGAGTTTGATTCTAAAATGAGATATTCACCAACAAAAAGTTTTTAAAAAAGTCAAATCAATCAATCAAAATCAAAATAATAAATTATGGCATAATACATAATTTAAGGCTTTGGTTGACAAAATGATAACACTTTTACAGACGACTCTCTAGTCTTTAGTGATGATTTGGATGCAGCATTTTTGAATGAAACTCTTTCTGCTTCCTGTTCCTCTTCCTCTTGAATGCATTTGAGGAAAGGAAGTAGGTGTGTAGAGAGGATGTTAGCGCTAAAAGGATCAATTCCTAACTGCTATCGAAGCAGACAAGCAGTTTTCCAATGGTCAAACACGAACGGCTCCAGATCCATTCCATCCGACGGCTGAGATTCTGGTGGTTTCCAACCAGCCGAGCAGAAGAGAGACAAATAGTTTAGATCACAAATGGTTTTTAGGAGGGTAAAAACAACTCCTACTACTACTTCTTCTTCTTCTGCTGTGAAATCCTCTGCGGCTTTTAACAGAATAAAACATTTGGGGGTTGTGAGGTTGAGCGCCGGTTGTAAACACCACAATGCAGTTTTGATGAAATCCCCCTCTCCTCCTCCGGCCTCAGCCTGCTGAAAAATTCACTCCATGTTTGATATTAGCTTTGTGTGGTACTCATCGCCGGCAGAACACGGGGGCATTAATGTTTCATGGGCGGAGTATCGAGCGTGATTAAAGGCATAGCCGCAGAAAACAACAGGACCGACACGACACGCCGGCTCGTAATGGATTCACGGTGTTGAGGAGGAAAACTTCTCCCTCGCTTCTGAAACTTTCATTTGTGGGGAATGCATCATTTACAAGAACAGTGAAGAGCTGGAATCTGTTTTGTGTGTGTGTGTGTGTGTGTGTGTGTGTGTTTACAGGGCTGCCATTAGTCATAAATCAGACTGAAAGTGTTATTTTGGTCCCTTGGATTGAAAACAGTTTTAACATGATCGCCACGCCGACGCTGTTTGTCTTGTTAGTTTTGACGTCTAAAACAAATACCACGTCTGCCTCAAAAACCAGCATGCTTTTTTTTTTTTCACCCTCTCAAAACTAAAATGCATTACTGTTGATAAAATGAAGATGAAGTGAGGCTCTGTTATTTAATTCCTCGCGACTCTATTGGATATTGTTTTAGTAAAAAACGAAGAAGCGTGGTGTTAAATCTTGCCTGGAGTCTTGTTGCCGGCATCAGGGTGTTTTGTTTTTTTCTTCCTCGTCTTTCTTTCGTTGCTTCTGTCTTTTAAGCATTTAATCAATCACTTTTATCTGTCCGGTTGAATTTATCAGTCCCGGGCCTCGCTATTGAATAAGTGGTAAACCTGTCAGCCCTGCGGGGAATATTGAAGTGCTGGTTGATTGCGTCTGAGGCATTGGAAAACGTAGCTGGTAGTGTGTGTGTGTGTGTGTGTGTGTGTGTGTGTGTGTGTGTGTGTGTGTGTGTGTGTGTGTGTGTGCGCGCACAAGAAAAAGCAAACATCCACAAGAAAACCAACTATGAGCCTGAAGTAAATGATCCATAAGCTTCTGGATTTGTGTGTGTGTGTGTGTGTGTGTGTATGTGTGTGTGTGTGTGTGTGTGTGATTGTGTGTGTGTGTGTGTGTGTGTGTGTGTGTGTGTGTGTGTGTGTGTCTGTTCATGCCTACATGCTATAAGCAGTGATGTAGCAGATGTAGTGACCTCCAGTCAATGATCATCACGATGTGAAGAAATCACCAATACCAACAAAAATCAATATTTTGTGTAAAGCATTACTTTGGTCCTCCTGACTGACTCCAGTATGATGCTCATCATCCAGATGGGACGTTCAACCATTACTGCTACTTGGTAATCAAGTGTGTCTCCGTCTGCAGGTAATTCAAATGGAAAAACCTTCATCACCGTGGCGACACAGTTAAAGGTTTTGAAACATCATCAATGTATTATTGATAAATTAACAGTTCAACCTTGGTGTAATGACTGTAAACCAGTGAGACCACGGTGGAGACGACTGGTAGCCTATCTCACCAGTGGTGTTGTGACTAGTGTTTCTCCACATCAAGACTACATTTCCCATCAGCCCCGTTGCTTCCTGTCCCCCCTCCCCCTCCCTGCGTCTTTGTCTTTCCTGAAGAGGATCAACATGTTGAAGTGATTTCTCCATCTTCCTTTCTCTCCTTCCTCCATCTGCCGTCTCCAGAAACTCTTTATCTTTATCTCCGTTAGCGCTGGAAGAACAGCGCCCTCTTCCTGTTTGGTGAAGAACAGCGCCCTCTTCCTGTTTGGTGAAGAACAGCGCCCTCTTCCTGTTTGGTGCCGTAAAGCAATCCAGCAGGGCGAGTCCAAACCAGTTCCAGTCTGTAACTTGATCTACCATGATGGACTTGTCTGCTCTTCTCTGGTGTTCATACCAGTTAAGAACACATGAAGAAACATCTGAACATGGCTGACCAAGTCTCCTTCTACCCATAATGCCTTGTGTTCTGGGGTGGTTTCCTGTAGCTGGTTGGATGCCGTTCTCTCTCCTAACGAACCACCACTGTTCTCTTGTTAGAGGACTGAATGTTGAAACCAACCAGCTAAAGGAGGAAACAAGTTTAGTAAACGGATCAGAACATGTCAGTCAGTAAAATAAATCTAGTGAATCTGTGTGACGGTTAAAAAGCTCCAAAAGACATCAGCCTAAATCCTGTTGTTCTAATCCCCAATCCGCTGAGCTGTGACGGGAAGGGGTAGATTAGTGGTCCGCTGCACTTCCAGGTAGATCAGAGACTGTCCAGCCTCTCTCTCTCTCTCTCTCTCTATGTCTCTCTCTATGTCTCTCTACCGTCCCTCGCCCCGACAGCAGGATGAGAGAACCTCTGACCCGGGTCTGACCCAGATCTGGGACGTTGAATCTTTTACATAATGTTTTTTATTATTATTATTTCTGTTCCCATCATGGAATTATCATGTTTCTGTACTTGGAGGAGAATTTAATGTGTGTTCAGTCATAATATTATATGTGTGTTGTGTAGCAGGAGGTGTGTCCGGTTTGACTCTATTGTGTTTTGCTTGTTTCCTGCGGTCGGGGTGAACCGGGGTGATGACTGGAGGGTTAATACAGGTTAATATACTGTTAACCAGCAGCTCAGTGCCTTCTGAGTGTTGATAACAGATCTATAGTTCTAGTGGGACCTGGATCAGCTCACATTACTTTAGTTTATCTCACTGAGCCGATGAATAGTTGATGTAGGTTTATAGAAGTCCCTGACCCATGATAACAGAGCAAGGCACCAACACTGGCAGGGTTAGGGGTTCAGTTCCCCCTGGACCACCCCTGCTGGTGCTGTGAGGCAGGTTGGATAACTGGAGAAGTTGTTAAAAGAGGAAATCCGAAGATGAGATGAAACTTTAATGATCCCTGTGGAGAATAAGATCACCCGGTGAGTACTGGAGGAACATGGGCAAGGAACTGACCAACCAGTAGAAATAATACAGCAAATAAATAGAGAGACAGATTACATTAACAAATATTTCAAATCAATTCAAGTTCAATTGATAATAGATGTTAAAGGTTTTAGGATCCCAGGGTAATCTGGTGATCAAGACAAAAATCTGCTGTAGAGCATTTATTATATGTTAAGTTAAAAACTGCCCCCAGAACAGCTTAACAGATTCCAATTCAGGTTACATTGTTACATTGTTTCAAACACAATGCAACAATGTAACAAGATACAATCAATAGTTACTATGAGATCATCACCGTTCATCCTCACTGACCTGATGAATAAACCCAGAGACAGACAGGCAGAGAGACAGACAGGCAGAGACAGACAGAGAGACAGACAGAGAGAGAGAGAGACAGGCAGAGATAGAGAGAGACAGAGAGACAGGCATAGAGAGAGAGACACAGAGAGCAAGAGACAGAGAGACAGGCATAGAGAGTTGCAGTCCTCAGGCGTCTCCCATAATGCACCTCTCTGGCCGGTCAAGTCTAATGTGATCCACCTCCATTCCAGCCCTGAGAGATCAGTCAGGCTCCCCTCGGTCGCCTCAAAGAGAACGAGAGAGAGAGAGAGAGAGAGAGAGAGAGAGAGAGAGAGAGAGAGAGGGAGAGAGGGAAAGGAAGGAGGCGACAGCACCACTCGTCCTGTTGGTCAGCGGTAGCGGACAGCTGGTGCCTGAACCCCAAGCAGGGCTTTTATTGTGAAATGAAACGCGTTGCCAGCGGGGTTGTGATGGAGACGGCACCGTAAGCCTCACCTGAAGCTGTGAGCACGATGTGTCGCATAGCAGCAGTAACACCAACAGGGCTGCTCGGGAGGTGATGGGTACGGGGGGTACGGGGGGTAGGGGGGGTACGAGGGGGTAGGGGGGGGTAGGGGGGGGGGTACGGGGGTGGCAGTCCTCAGGGGCTTTTATACAACCCTTACCAATTCAAGTTCCCCTCAGAGTCGTGTACATAGAAACAGGAGAAAACACCAAAGATCGCTAACTAGCTTCCTCGTTAGCACAAGAGTGGGATTTGACAGCGCGGGTGGAACGAGTCTCTGACCGCTCTGTGATAATTGAGTCAGGAAAGTGTTGTGCAGCCCCCAGAGGGGTGATGTCTGCTGTGATGCTGGGTACAGCAGTGATGGAGGAGGTACGAGCTGCAGCCGGGAACGTCCTCCGGGGGATTACCGCTTTGATACTTGTGAAAAGTTTCCCTCGGAGTCGCGTTGGTACGTGAGAACAGGAGCGGGAGGAAACGGTGAACGTGGCTAACTAGCTGCTCGTCCTTGGGGAGCGGGAACGTCTCAACACCCAAGAGGACTGTTTACTGTGTACACCGCTGATGTAGAGGAACCGTAATCCCAGCCTCAGAGGGATTATGGCATTCATACAATTTTTGCATGTGTTCAAAAACAGAAAGAATAAAGAATGAAAAACAGAAAACGAGGAAGATCCCCGACAGGAAGTGATCACAGAGCTTCACGGGAACGATCAGCACCGTCTGATCTTTGGCCGATCTGATTGCTTGTCTGAAACAACCCCATGTGTAATTCAGAGTTGAAGCCGTTCCACCGCTGCATGTACACCATCTCTACTCTGTTTGAGCTTCAGGCTGTCCGGCTGTCCGGCTGTCAGGCTGTCCAGGCTCGGGGTCTGGCTGTCAGGCTGTCCAGGCTCGGGGTCAGGCTGTCAGGCTGTCCAGGCTCGGGGTCAGGCTGTCAGGCTGTCCAGGCTCGGGGTCTGGCTGCCACGTTGTGGAAGTGATGCTGTCGTTGCAGTGCAGGTAGCTGCAGCAGCAGCAGCAGTCCCAGTTGTGCTGATTTCTGTGGTTTCCACCCTGGCGCTTTATTGATTCGTTAGTGACACTGATTGTACAGAGAGTGAGAGAGAGAGAGAGACAAAGAGAGAGAGTGAGAGAGAGAGAGAGATCTGAAAGTGGCTACCTGCTACAGATGCCTGTCTAATTAGAAAGACGGAGCGAGAGAGCATCGATACTGCAGCCCTTTGAGAGGGAAGAGAGTGTGCTGCTCCGTGGCTGCAGGGTGACATCCCCCCCTGGTGGGGACGCAGGGGAACTGCACAGGGATCAGATCAATAGCACCACTCATCCTTGAAGGATAGACCCGCCTGGCAGCTCGCTGGTTTAACACAGACGAGCTCGCGAGACCCAGAGAGAGTCCCCTTAGAAATCAAAGGGAAGTCGAACGTTTCTGCCTCCTGGTTCCATTTCAAACGGGAGCGTCGTCGTCGATGCGCTCTCCGAGGTTTACAGCTGATCAGCGTTTTTACACATGGAAAGAGTTTCGTTAGAAGAAATTATTTGCGAACAAGAGAATCTGAAGAAGAGCACAATCACTCCCGTTGAATGCATCAAAAATAACTGGCCTACATTACATATCCCAGATACCATCCGGTATCATAGCAGGGTAAAAAAAATAAAAATACATTAACCCATGTTTCATATCGCCCCGAGGCAGAAAACTACTAAAGCCTGATGATTGTACTCTTCCACTCCTCCTCCTCCTCCTCCTCCTCTCCTCCTCTCCTCCTCCTCCTCCTCCACCTCAGCAGCATAAGGGAGGAAATAGCCGCGAGCGAACACGGCGCTTTGAGATGATGCCCTCCCTGCAGCTGGCTCTGTTTGTGGGCCACTCGGCCTTCTGGGAAATGAGGCGCGTGCACGGGGGGGAAGTGGCCGGAGAGACGTGACCCCCCCCCCCCCCACCCCACCCCCCCCCCCCCCCCCCCCCCCCCCATGCCAACTGCAGCCGGCGTGCTGCTGTTTAGCGATGACATCGACTGTAATCAGCTCGTTAGCCGCGAGTAGACGTTTCAAGGGGGGGATGCAGTGTGTGTGGTGTGTGTGTGTGTGTGTGTGTGTGTGTGTGTGTGTGTGTGTGTGTGTGTGTGTGTGTGTGTGTGTGTGTGTGTGTGTGTGTGTGTGTGTGTGTTGGTCTGTTCGGCAGCTCTAAATGCTTTGATCTCTGAGGCAGTTGAACAGCTTTGTGAACAGGCAGATAAGAGAGGAGAGGATTAACAGGCCTCAATAAGCACAGAGAGAGAGTGATAGCTGAACTGAACCTCTGGACTGAAGTGGCTCACTCACTGAAAACACATGAAAACACATGAAAACACATGAAAACACATGAAAACACATGAAAACACCTGGAAACACCTGAAAACACATGAAAACACATGAAAACACATGAAAACACCTGGAAAAACCTTGTAACTTCTGAGAAAAAACAGAATTTTTTCCAAACAAGTCAAAGCAGCAGCAACTAAAACAATAAAATACAGACAGAATGAGATGAAATGTACTGAAGGGTTGAAGTGAACAAAGAGTAAAAGCTGCACTAATAATAAAGGATAGAAAAGATAGAAATAAGACAACGCTGAAATATTAAATATATATATTATATATATATATTGGTGTCGTGAAGTTGTAGTCATCAAGTACATGTTCTAGATATGATGAACTGTCACATGGTCATTACATACATGCAAACAGAGCTGTATTCTATCGGTCATTAAGGATCAATAGATAGATAGTATGTGTCTATGTGACTTGCTTTTCTTTTAATAATGATTATATATAATCATTATTAATAAAATACTTTATTATTATTATTGAGATGAAGGATCAAACTGTATTTAACCCCATTCAGCTGAATCCAACCCTAACTGATGTTAGTCTGAATGTCAGAGCTGAAGGTGTCATGGCGACTCCAACTGTTGGGGGAGAGAGAGAGACAGAGAGAGAGAGAGAGAGAGAGAGAGAGACAGAGCGAGAAAGAGAGAGAGAGAGAGGAGGAGACGCAGCGACAGATCATGTGGATAATCATTCCAGGTCAGCGGCTTGATGAGCGAGAGACATTAACACAGCATGCCTCGATGCAACCAGGGAGAGAGAGAGAGGGAGGGAGGGAGAGATGGATGGAGGGATGGAGGGAGAGATGGATGGAGGGATGGAGGCAGGTAAAACAACACCATCAGATATCAGGTGATAACTGAGAGGTCATCAGGATCATCAGGGACGAGATGCAGCGCGACCTTGAATTAACCTTCATTTACTCATCTCATTTACTTATCTCATCGTTTGATCAGCAATCTGTTTTTTGTGTAAATGACTAAAGGGGGCGGGGGTCACCCTGGGCGGGGGGGGGGGGGGGGGGGGCACCCTGGGGTGGGGGTCACCCTGCCTTAAAGAGCTGCTGACAGTTTCATCAGTCTGGTGGAGTTTTAGTGTCCATGATGGTCTCAATGTTTCAGAGATTATGGGGGAAACTCTGGATACTTGTCAATTTTTATTTAAAGATATTGAATATTGGCATCAAATATATCAGCATCATGATCAACCTTCACCCTGTACCGGTCAAACAGGAAACAGGAAACAGGAAACACTCCAGCCCAGCGGAGCTCGTCTGACTGAACCAGACGACCTTAAACAAGGAGAGAGAGAAGATGGAAACACTTTAAAACGAGAGGAAATGAATCAGAAAGGGGAATATATATTTATATATAATATATATTTATATATATATTTATTTTTCCTCGCTACTCGGATGGAATTGCTTTGGGGGGAAAATCATAAAGCGCAACATGAGCCATGAAATTCCTGGAGCCTCTTCTGGAGGAGATGGAGATGGAGGCACTTTACCAAACCATGTTTAATGTAGAGGTGGGTTTCTGAGGAGAGGAGGAGAGGGGGAGAGGAGAGGAGGAGAGGAGACAGAGGAGAGGAGGAGAGGATAGGAGGAGGAGAGGAGGAGAGGATAGAAGGAGGAGAGGAGACAGAGGAGAGGATAGGAGGAAACAGAGGATAGGAGGAGAGGAGGAGAAAACATTATAGGAGGAGAGGGGAGAGGATAGAAGGAGACAGAGGAGAGGAGGAGGGGAGAGGAGGAAACAGAGGAGAGGAGGAGACAGGAGAGGAGAGGAGGAGACAGGAGAGGAGGAGGCTTCCTGCTCCTGCTAATCTGCTCTATTAATCACATCAGCAGTCAGATAGAAACACATCAAACATGAGAGAAAGATGGATGAGTCTTTCTCTCTCTCTCTCTCTGTCTCTCTCTCTCTCTCTCTCTGTCTCTCACTCTCTCTGTCTCTGTCTCTCTCTCTCTCTGTCTCTCCCTGTCTCTCTCTCTCTCTCTCTCTGTTACCATCTCTCATCTTTCTCCCTTCCCATCTTTCTATCACTTTGTCAAATTATTTCTCTCTCTCTCCATCTCTCCTTCTATCTCTCTTTCTTGCTCTCCCATCTCTCCCTTTCTGTCACTATTTATTTCCCTCTTTCTCCCCATTCTCACTCTCTTCCTCTCTCTCCATCTCTTGTCATCTCTTTCTCTCTCCATCCATCTCAACCTCTCTCTCTCTGTCTCTCCCAATCTTGATTTATCTCTTTCTCCTCTCTCTATCTCTTCATCTTTCTCCCTCTTTCTCTCCTCTCTATCTGTCACTCTCTCCATCTTGCTTATTTCTTTTCCTCCCTCCTCTCTCTCTCTCTCTCTCATCTCTCCTCCTATCTCTCCCTCTTTCTCTCACCCATCTTTCTCTTTCTCCTCTCTCCATCTCCTCATCCTTTTCTCTCCATCTCTCCATCTGTATCTGTCACTCTCATCTTTCTATCTCCCCACTTCTCGTTCTCCCTCCTCCCATCTCTCTCTCTCTCTCCTCCCTCTCTATCCATCACGCCAGGCACTCTATTTCATACTTACAGATGCAGGAAGAGGGTAGGAGGGTAAAAGGGAGGAGAAGAAGAGAAAGATGGAGGGAGGTGAAGGATATACAGGGGTGAGCTGCAGACCAAGGCCATAAATTGCCTCCCTGGTCCGACCCAAAGGGCAAAGCTTCATTCGTCTCCAACTATTTATCTCCCCCCTCCCTCCGTCCATCCCTCCGTCCATCCATCCCTCCGTCCAGTGAAGGGGGGGGGGGTTAATGAATCAGCTGGACGTCGTATCGAGTCGATGCAGAGGAAGAGAAACAGAGTGCAGCATACCGAAATAAAGAAACAACGCTTACAAAACCAGACTAGTTCTGTTTGAACAGGAAACAGGAAGTTCATTGTTGAAGGAATACACACACGGGAGATTGTCCTGTTAAGTCATGAGAACCTGAGACGCCAAAATCATCCACGTGTCCCCGGTAGATCGTTGGCTCCGATGCGCCATGCTAACGGTTTAGCATGCTATTGCTGTTGGGTGAAAACCTTGGATGAAGTGTTAGCATGGATCCTACTATCACTCAATATAGTGTAGGCTAAAGTGTTAGCATGGAGCCTACTATCACTCAATATAATGTATGCTAAAGTGTTAGCATGGATCCTACTATCACTCAATATAATGTAGGCTAAAGTGTTAGCATGGAGCCTACTATCACTCAACATAATGTAGGCTAAAGTGGTAGCATGGATCCTACTATTACTCAATATAGTGTAGGCTAAAGTGTTAGCATGGAGCCTACTATCACTCAACATAATGTAGGCTAATGTGGTAGCATGGATCCTACTATCACTCAATATAATGTAGGCTAAAGTGTTAGCATGGATCCTACTATCACTCAATATAATGTAGGCTAAAGTGTTAGCATGGAGCCTACTATCACTCAACATAATGTAGGCTAAAGTGGTAGCATGGATCCTACTATTACTCAATATAATGTAGGCTAAAGTGTTAGCATGGAGCCTACTATCACTCAACATAATGTAGGCTAATGTGGTAGCATGGATCCTACCATCACTCAACATAATGTAGGCTAAAGTGGTAGCATGGATCCTACTATCACTCAATATAATGTAGGCTAAAGTGTTAGCATGGAGCCTACTATCACTCAACATAATGTAGGCTAAAGTGGTAGCATGGATCCTACTATTACTCAATATAGTGTAGGCTAAAGTGTTAGCATGGAGCCTACTATCACTCAACATAATGTAGGCTAATGTGGTAGCATGGATCCTACTATCACTCAATATAATGTAGGCTAAAGTGTTAGCATGGATCCTACTATCACTCAATATAATGTAGGCTAAAGTGTTAGCATGGAGCCTACTATCACTCAACATAATGTAGGCTAAAGTGGTAGCATGGATCCTACTATTACTCAATATAATGTAGGCTAAAGTGTTAGCATGGAGCCTACTATCACTCAACATAATGTAGGCTAATGTGGTAGCATGGATCCTACCATCACTCAACATAATGTAGGCTAAAGTGGTAGCATGGATCCTACTATCACTCAATATAATGTAGGCTAAAGTGTTAGCATGGAGCCTACTATCACTCAACATAATGTAGGCTAAAGTGGTAGCATGGATCCTACTATTACTCAATATAGTGTAGGCTAAAGTGTTAGCATGGAGCCTACTATCACTCAACATAATGTAGGCTAATGTGGTAGCATGGATCCTACTATTGCTCAATATAGTGTAGGCTAAAGTGTTAGCATGGAGCCTACTATCACTCAACAGTGCATGCTAAAGTGTTAGTATGGGGTACCAACACTCTCCTCCTTCCTCCCTCCCTCCATCCATCCTCCTCCTCCCTCCATCCTCCCTCATCGCGCCTCCTCCTCACGTCCCTCCGCCCTCCACATTAATCACATGACAGGAAGAATAAAGCAGAGCATCTGTAATAGTTTAGCAGCGCCGCTGAAGGACGGCCAGAGGTCGGCTAGCATAGCGGCTAATGTGTAGATGCTGTCAGACACAAACACACGTACACACATTACACACACGCATGCAGGCACTCCTATGTACGTATATATGGGTGTGTTTCAGTGTGTGTGTGTGTGTGTGTGTGTGTACATGTATTAACAGTAATAGATGGGATGGCGTGGAGACAAGGACAGAACGGGGACATGGGGCTAAAAATGGATCCCTACCTGGTGGTTTAGCACACACACACACACACACACGCATATGGACACACACACCACACACACACACACATGCAGACACAAATGCACATAAATGCAGTAGATACATATAAGTGCGCACACACACACACCAGAGTGTTTTTCGCCTTGGTCTTGTTTCCCTCAACAGAAATAATAACAGGGTGAAATCATTTTTGATTTCAGAGGCATGTCATGAACGTTCAAGGGCGTTTTTACCCCGAGTGTGTTGACACACACTGACCCTGACACACACACACACACACACACACACACACACCCCGTGTCTCTCAGCCCATCTCAGTGTTTGTGTTGGAGTCTCTGAACCAGATAAGGAAGTCATTGTGTCTCCTGTAATGAAAAGGCCGGCCGGCGGTGCAGATTGGGATTTCCAATACCGCGACGTGCTCGGGTTACGATGCCGCGCACGCCGTGACCTTGAGTGCCGCTGGAGCCTATACAGCACGTGTCAATCAATCCAATCCATACCGACCCCCCGCCCCCCCCCCCCCTCCCCCGCGACGGGTGAGATAATGAACGATGCCGGTGTTTGGCTGCAGCCTGGATCAGTGACCTTTAGAAAGGGGAGGAGTCAGGTCATTGATCCAAGTATAATATATACTCGTTACTCATTTAAAAAGTATTTCTTCACTTTTTGTATTTACTCACTACTACCTGAGAGTAGCTAGTTCCTCTCTTCCTTCTACCATCAGGATCAATCAGGTTCCTCTCCTGTGATCGATCAGGAAACCAGACAGTGTTGATGTTCTTGTCGTGTTACTGGAGGAAGTCAAAGTAGTGGGATTACTTCCACCTGGAGAAAGTAACTTTCCCTCCAGTTCTAGTTCCACCTGAGAGGATAAATAATCATGAAGAAATCAATTTGGTGACTGAATCATTATCAGTGGAATTGAAACAGTAATGTATTACAGTAGCTGTTACTTGGAGTCCAGATCATTGATCCCATCTGGATCAATTCACCCAGATGACCACTGGAAAACTGCTGACTGTTGAACCATGTTTGTCATTGATGTTTTTAAGGTTTGTTTCCTATAAGAGATAATTAAAATTTAACAAAATAATTCAGAATTCAACTGATATTAAACAATAAAGCATTTATTAATACTACAAATTATACTTCTAAATAATGACGTAACAACACACACCGACTGTTGGACCCGGCTGAATGTCAGCTAGTCGTTCAGATGTTCAGTGATAGATGGAGAGAGAGGAAATACCTGTCTGGGATTAACCTGGATTAACCTCAGTCTGTCAGTCTGTCAGTCAGAAGGAAGATCCTGGTGTTGCTCAGTTCGTTTGTCACCTCTACGCATCACTTCCTGTCTCTGGGTTTCTCCCAGCTGTGTCTCCCTCGTCACCAAATAGTCACTGTTGAGTTTTTGCTCCAAACCAGATCCTGTTCGTTGGTATTGATCACCAACCTGAGCGAGAAACACCAGAATGTTCCTTTATGAACAGAAAATCAATGTATAACGTACATTAGTGGTTTTATTCACACACACACACACACACACACACACACACACGCACGCACACACACACACTCCCTTTCACCTCCAACACACACACACACATACTCACCTCCAACACACACACACCTCATAATAAACACACACTCACACACACACACACACTTCATAATAAACACACACCACACACACACATTCACCTCATAATAAAAACACACACACACACACACCTGATAATAAACACACACACCACACACACACACATTCACCTCATAATAAACACACACACACACACACCTCATAATAAACACACACACCTGATAATGAACACACAGCTGATACTGAACACACAGCTCCACACACACCTGATACTGAACACACAGCTCCACACACACCTGATACTGAACACACAGCTCCACACACACCTGATACTGAACACACACCTCCACACACACCTGATACTGAACACACCTCCACACACACCTGATACTGAACACACCTCCACACACACCTGATACTGAACACACCTCCACACACACCTGATACTGAACACACACCTGATAATGAACACACCTCCACACACACCTGATACTGAACACACACCTGATACTGAACACAGCTCCACACACACACCTGATACTGAACACACCTCCACACACACACCTGATACTGAACACACACCTGATACTGAACACAGCTCCACACACACACCTGATACTGAACACACCTCCACACACACACCTGATACTGAACACACACCTGATACTGAACACAGCTCCACACACACACCTGATACTGAACACACCTCCACACACACACCTGATACTGAACACACACCTGATACTGAACACAGCTCCACACACACACCTGATACTGAACACACCTCCACACACACACCTGATACTGAACACACACCTGATACTGAACACACCTCCACACACACACCTGATACTGAACACAGCTCCACACACACCCCTCCAACATAACGTCTCTCTCTGGTTCCTAACAGCCTGAGTGTTGGCCTGTGTTGCAGGAGGATGAGACGGGCGAGGGGCGCTTCAGCTTCGCGGGCTACGGCATGGGCCCCGCCTGCCTGCAGGCCAAGGACGGCATGGCCATCAAGGGCAACAACAACAAGGCGCCGGCGTCGACCACGCCGCCCGAGAAGACGGTGGAGGAGATGAAGAAGCTGTTCGTCAGCCGGGCCAAGCGCATCGACACGGTGTCCCGCGTGGCCTTCCCGCTCGTCTTCCTCATTTTTAACATTTTCTACTGGATCATTTACAAGATCATCCGCAGCGAGGACGTCCACAAGCAGTAGTCGAGATGGAGGAGGAGGAGGAGGAGGAGGGTGAAAACACAAAGAGTATACATAGAGAAAGGAAAGAGAGAAATGGCTTCCATAGGAGATATCATTGCCCCGCCCCCCCGTCCTCTTCCTCACCCCGCTGTCTTCCTCTTCAAGTCGCTTCTGGTGGCAGTTTCCCTCCTAGCAGACGTTCTTTAAGATATTTATTGACATCCCTTCATCTTTTCCTTTTCCCCCCCGTCGTCACCTCCTGAATAACCCGGACCAGTGCAATAGCAATGCAGTAAAATGCATGATATATGAATGTGGCAATATATTTATGAAAAGATGAAAAATGAAAACGTAAGCACGAAGACTTTTTTGCAGGTTCACCCGACAAACTGTGGGACGTCGCTGACCGGGAGACGGAGACAGAGGGAGTCTTGTGAAGGGTCTTGTGTTTGATTCTGTTACTTTGGTTTTTTGTGTGTTACAACTTGAAGAGAGATATATAATTATATAAAAGTATGTGGGGAGGGGGGGCGGGCGAGAAGCATACAGCACTGTAATATACTCATATATCTATCATAAATGGAAAAAATGTAAACTTTATTTTGAAGGAGCATCTGGAGACGAGGGATTTTTCACTAAAAAAAGGATCGAAGGCGGATCGGTGCTTCCATTAAATAAAGCGATGCAAGGCGTCCTATATATCTAGATTTGCTTCAAACGTGTACTGCAAGCACTCGTCGATGCCCCGCCCCCCCTCCCCCTCCTCCCCCCGCCACCCAGCCACCCCCCCCCTCCCCCCCCCTGAATCCTCCAACTGCAGAGACACGTGAGATTCTGCGTGGGTGGATGATGCTGCTGCCGCCATCGACCACGCCACGGACACAAAAAATATAAAAACTTGACGAGACAAGAAGAGAAAATTTGTAGGAGCGATGGTCGACGAGTTCCTCTACCGTCAGATTGCATTTGTTGTTGTTGGGTTTTTTTTGTTTGTATTTCTTAATCATGTGCCAAGTCAACGCGTTGCAGCGATGTGACGTCAGCGGTTCCATCGGTCGATCTCACCGGCTGCTTCTGTTCTTTTATTGGGTTTCATCCATTAGAAAAAGGGCGACTGGATCCCGTACAGATCCTCGCTTGCTTTCCTTGTTGTGACTACCTGAGAATATAGATCTGTTTACATCTTCTTAGTGCTTCCTTGCTTTGACCCCCTCAACGTGACCCCCCCCCCCCCCCAGCTGAGCTATGTAGTGACAGATAGCAACACCTATTGTACCTTAATTAACTGTTAGCATCCCATGTCCATCCCAAAGCCACGTCATCATGCAGAAAGGTGGAATCAAGTCATCATAACCGCGTTGGACGGGATTCGATCCCTCAGCTGGTCGGTGGGTCTGATCTCATTTAAGAAACACTTGTTTTTGTTGTTGCTTTGCGCCAGGCTTCTCTATGCAACGATCAATATATGCAATTGTTTTGTTTCTTTCCTCGTAGCTCCTCTGTGACCGAAGCATCACCCGCGGGTCACTTCCTGTCTCGTAGTGCTAACCGCTAGACGCAGGCCCCCCGGGGGTTCATGGTGAATATGGAAGGAATGGAGATAGACCTTCCACCAAGCAGCCATGAGCGTAACGCCGGTTCATCAGAACTAGAGGACAGAGGTTCATTTAGATCGCAGCTTTTTCCTCTTTTTCTGCTCTTGGTCGTTTATTTTTCTTCTTCTGTTGCTTCATTTCTGCTGCTGAGGGTTTAGAGGGACATTATCTAATTTAATAGCCGAAAAACTAAATTTTAAACAATTGCATATTTTTTTATTCAAACCCTCCATACTTTATAGAGATTAAGATCCAGAACATTGATATTCTATAAAAAGCTACTTAACTAAGCGCCCTTTTTTGCACCAAATTGCTGAGTATTTTGGATTTCCCCTTCATTTTAATTCTTAGTTCTTTTGACCATCTGATGGAGCTCAATGACAAAAAATGTCAAAAATGTCGCTGACATTTCAACGAACCCTCGACTCACTTCGACTCTTTGACCATCGCGGTGGGAATGCGGTTCAGTTATCGTTATCTCAACCGGCGTGAATCAACTTGATGGTCATGAAGATGAAGATGCTGTTTCAAATGTCTTGTTCTTGTTCAAATGTTTCAGCGCCGATCCAACTTGGTTTTTAAGCAAAACCAAAGAAGCGTTTTCTTTGTCGTGTTTGTTGTAACTCGCCTTTTGGTTTTGTCAGAATAACTACGATGAGATATATGAAGAGATATTTTGATACGGGACATTTTTCCTCCACATTTCCCTTGATTTTACCTTGAGGAGTATCAGCAGAATCACAGGCATTTTCATTCGATGTGTTTTTTTGACTTGTACAAGATGTAGGAGACGTAGCTTTTGATGCATCAGCCAAAACAAAACAAAACAAAACAAAATAGATCATTTTTCATCTATTGCATCACATTTTTGACCTGAGAGGATCCTCCTCTTCATGAATAACAGAATTCTTAAAGTTTTATGAAATATTTTCCATTCACATGATTCCATCTAAGACAAGATTTGTCTCAATATTTTGATATTTTTCATGAATTGATTAGTGTGTACGATTGATCCGAAGGGCTATGCCTTCCACGTCTTCTCCTGCAGCCAAACCACGAGTTAACTATGGAAGAACGCTTCACCCCAAAAACTATGCATCTTATTGAGTCGGTCAGTCCCAGAGGCGGGGTTTAAAACCTGGCATGTCATCACGTGGGAGGCTTTGATGAACTTATCGTCGAAGGTTTGGTGGCTGGCAAGTTGAACATGTTTCAACGCCAGACGGAGAAATAATCATCGTTACGTTAGCTTCATCCATCCTCTGATCAGATCGGCTCCTCGTCCTCTTCCAGAGCAAGCAGCGACATCGCTAACTCTCTCTAGTTAGCTTATACCTCCATCGGTCCCCTTCGTTAGCTAGCTGCATAGCGACCTGAATCGCGTGACGCTCCTTCGCGCCCTTTGACCTCTAGCTCTGCTCCTGGCGACGCTCGCAGCAGAGAGCAGCCCTCCAGTCTGACCACGGCCTTAAGCTGACCAGGCAGTTGGTCAGGCAGGTTCCCATCAGGATGATTGGTTTTACTCTACCGTGCCATAGACGTTGCATCAGTCCGTCGGCCTCTTGCCAGCGGCGGTCGTCCGGTGAGAGCGCTCGTATCTTTTCGTGCCATATGGGGGTTGAATATGCAAACAAACGAGGACCTATAAGCATATCATGCATCCATTCAACCGCCATCTTACATGACCCTTCTTCAGGCGTGGGTGTCGTACTTCATAGACCTGTTAGAGCTTTCTCGTAGGCCTCACCATTGTATTAAACATTATCAATTGTATGGGGGTGGCAGTGTGGGGGGGGTGGTGGGGGGGGTTGGGGGTTCATACCATGAGATAGATACTGGGTTTATATAGCGTTAGGGTGCAATGTGATACATACGAACTGAACAACGAACGACGTGTTTTGGAAGTTTATACGACTTTATGCTCAGATGTCGATTTTGAAGTAGCATGGTTTGATTTGTCGATGATCAATGACTTCGTTGGTTTTGGGGTTTTGGTTTTTGTTTTATTGTATTTTATCGTATGTGTGGTGCAACCGGCCGCCCGACGTTTGGCGAAGGACGCGGAAAAATACAGTGACTCTTGAACTGCTGTGACCTGAAGGGAACATTATCATTGTTATTATTATTATTATTATTACTATTATGTTCATTCATTTTTTTTGCACAAGTTGGAATGGCCTTAATTTTGCTTTACTTGCTTCTATTGTGTATTGGCACAAAGTGCACCCGTTTCATTTGCAGATTACGATGCTCATAATCCGAGAGTGCACTTCAAAGCAGGATGAAAAAAACAAAAAAGTTCAGCAAATCCTTTTATTTTTCATTAATCTGAAAAACACTCAGTATTTTGCATGACTATAAATACAATGGCAGATATTTTTGGCTTGTACAAAAAAAATGTGAAGCAATTTGAAGAGAAAAAAAAGAATGTACCGTTTCTGCTGTATCTGTATATATCTAAATATTTATTGAAATATGTCATACTACTAATTCTATTAACAATTAAAGGTTTTCTGAACAAAAATCTCTTTACCTGTTTTTGAACATTGTCAAGATTGTTGGAGTTGGATCTACTGCTTTCTGTTACTCGACTCAAGGATCTGTGTAATCATTAAAGAAAAAGTATTAAAAATTGCAAATAAATCCTTGCCATAGGTTGTATTTATTCTCTGGCCAATGAGCAGAGTCCCCCGAGATCAGCGGTACTTCCTGTAGAACATGGCGACGCCGGCCGGCCTGAATACTTGACTTGATGTTATGTGATGTTATGTAAATGGTACATAGCGCCGCACGCCGCTGTACAAACCACTGGCTGGATTTCATGGTGAACAAATATTTTGACAGCTTGCATGTTGTTTTGTCGGCTGTTCTGGTTTGGAGGCGTAGTGATGCATGACAGACAGACACCAGTAGACGTGTTAAATGTAGGATACATTACACACAAAAGAAATCAAAAGAAATTGAAACGAGAGTTGATTTTGACCATGACTCTCCAGCTCAGACATTAATAGACACGTCATACAAGCTACTACTGGGTCTTAAAGTGTTATTTTCTTGTGAAATAATAATAATAATAATAATTTTGAAGATTGTAGGCATTAGCCCACCCGGCTAACATAGCGAGATTTCTACTAGCCTAATTATTATAAACCCAGTTTAGATGATGTAATATTGAAGTTTAACAAGTTTGTGTTTTGTATATTTTATATATTTTCTAATTACAGTTTTTGGCTTTGTTAGCTAGCTAACTAGCCAGCAAGTTAATTTAGTTACTGTTAACATGGGACTACTAGCCACTGCTAACGCTAGCTGCTACTAGATACGTTAGCTAGTGTACTAATCAGATGTGTTAGCTGACCAGATACTATGGTTAGCTAGCTAACAAGCTACCTTATATGAAGTAGACAAACTGGAACTAATGGGTCATTGGTACTGATCAATAATACTCAGATTTGGACTTTTTGGAGCTTGGGGTAGTAAAAACTTTATTTAATGATACGATAGCTACATGTCACTGATGTCACGACCTCTGATCTCCAACCTGACAAACTCGTCTCTCATTGGCTGTTGGCGTCCTCTGATCTCCGACACCACAGGACTTAACCACAGGACCCCCTGCACCTAATGGAGGTGCAGGGGGAGAATATCCCCTCTAAACCCTGTAGATCCACCTCTGGGTGCAGTCGGGTAAAAAACAGAAAGAATATAATTTACCCAGCTCAGAGAGTGGACGGACACACACACACACACGGTGGTGATATGAGGTGGTATTTCTGGGTGTGATGCATGAGGAGACACAAATTGGAATGAGGCTCAATCATCCTGCACCCTGGATCAAGTAATGGCTGCACACACACACACACACACACACACACGTCTTACAGTTCCTACATACACAAGGACACACATACACACATTGATATTAAATAAGTACATACACACACGTGAGCCCACACATATATTCTCGTGCACACATAGACATACACACACACATTCACAAATGCATGTGCACAAACACACAGGTATGGATACACACACATACACACACATACACACACACACACACACACACTCAAATATTAGTATTAGACACACACACACACGTCTATGCCCTGTCTATGTAACAAGCCCTCCCCCAGTCTCTCTCTCTTTCCTCAGTCAGACACACTCTCTCTCTCACACACACATACACACACACACAGTGATGACATCACGGCTGGCAGAAGGCCCCCTGGGGTGTCGTGAACCTCTGGAACATGAAGGCCTGGACAGGAAGTGACTCCCCGCTGAGAGACAAGAGAGGAAACTGCAGCCGAGAGTAAATCAGGCGGCGGCTCGTTGACACCATGCTGCTCACATCTCGCCTCCGCAGTGTGTGGACGCGTGTGTGTGTGTGTGTGTGTGTGTGTGTGCGTGTGTGTGTGTGTGTGTGTGTGTGTGTGTGTGTGTGTGCAGCCCTCCTGCTGTGATCAGACACACATCATTAGTATTGGTGGACCAGACCTGCTGACCAACATTGCTCCCAGCATGTTGTACTCCAGCTGGCAGCAAGACTCCAATCACACGGCCCCCCCGGCTAACACGCACACACACACACACGCACACACACACACACACACACACACACACACACACACACACACACACACACACACACACACACACACACACACACACACACATTGTATTCTGAGGAGGATTTTCTCTCATTCCCTAACCACCAACCTTATCCCACTACCTGCCAAACCTAAACCTAATCGTTCTATTTATTATGATCTATTTATTATGATCCATTTATTATCAACTATTTATTATTATCTATTTATTACCATCTATTTATTATTATCCATTTATTATCATCCATTTATTATCATCTATTTATTATCATCTATTTATTATTATCCATTTATTATCTATTTATTATTATCCATTTATTATCATCTATTTATTATTATCCATTTATCATCATCTATTTATTATCATCTATTTATTATTATCCATTTATCATCATCTATTTATTATTATCTATTTATCATTATCTATTCATTATTATCTATTTATGATCGTCTATTTATTATCTATTTATTACCATCTATTTATTATTATCTATTTATTATTATCTATTTATGATCGTCTATTTATTATTATCTATTTATTACCATCTATTTATTATTATCTATGTATTATTTCTTATTATTCATTATGAATTATTATATTGTCTAAAACAACAACAGGTCAGGCTGGATGCCGTTTCAACACACTTCCTGTTGTGTGTTACAGCTTTAAAACTGCACTAGGTAAGATTTTAATGTAAAGCTCGAACCGTCTTCGCAGTCTGAACCAGGAAGTGATGCTCCGTCCCGTAGATTCACCTCATTGGTCCAAATTAAATCCCGGTGTCTGATTGGTCACTGGTGGGGCATCGTCTCCACACAGGAAGTGACCGATCCAGAAGCTGCTGAATCTCTTCACCTCCTGCACACAGGGTTTCTGGGTAGTGAAGTCCTTCCTTCCTTCAGAAAAACAGTTACCTCGCGCTGCCACCTTGGGGGCGCCAATGTGCAACGTTTCCTAGTGCAGCTTTAGAGCGATGACTTGTCTCTCATTCTGCTGTAGTTGTATTTAGAAGTGTGGTGAGCAGCATCATCAGTTTTTATCATCATAACGGAGAACTGAGGAAGACTAAATTGCCAGAAATGTATTTGGAGGAAATAATCTGTAGTAAGTAAGTAATCTGTTAGTTGATCATTCAGGATCAATGAGTCACCAGATAATATCTTATTACTCATCGTCCCCTTGAAATTCAGTTGATCTCAGCAGGTTTGTGTTGTGGTGACAGACGATGTGATCGACGCCCGTGGCGGTGAGTCTCTCCGGGTGGCAGCTCAGGTGATGCATTCAGGGTGTTTGTTTTGTTCCTTTTATTTGTTAATTAGCACTTTGAACTTTAAAGTGCTGTACAAATATTGTTTGAGTACAATTATAGTCAGATACAGTATGTATACACACACACACACACACACACACTCGTGTACACAGTGTGCTCCAGCAACCCAAACACACACACACACACACACTGGAACACCTGCAGCTAGCTGGAGGCTGTCCTCACCTTTCCCACTAAGTTCATTCGTAGTTCAATGAAGTCAGTGGAGTAGAGAACATCGAAATCCTGAGACAATCATATGAGAAGTCCATGTCCTCTGCGACACACACACACACACACACACACCTGATTCTACCAGCTGTGTGACCCCCCTCCCCCCTCCATCTCATGACCTGCGACTGACATTGCAGCTGAGGCTCTCACCCAGAGGCTAGTAGGGGATCCGTGTGGTCACGGACCCTGAACGCATCAGCTGGGAGTCGAACCTGTAAGCTTTCAGTCACGGGACTCCCTCCAGCCGCGGGGCCACTCTGATCACCAAGACGAATGAACAGCTGAAACTCGCTTCCTCTTGCCGTGACAGGCTGGTGGGTACCGGGACGAGGGGATCGATGCTAATCATTTAGATGGGAAGCACTTATCATACGTCTCCTGGCTCTCCCAGCACGACACCCAGCGTCCACCACGGAGCCGGTGGAGGAATGGAAGTCTCTCTGCTGAAGTGGTAAAAGATGAATCATTTTTTTCCGGCTGCCCACAACAGCGTGAAGCAATCTCGACCCCGGCTGATTGATGACACGTTCGTGTGCTGTCAAGATAATCGGGAGATACGACTTTCCTCCATCAGGGAATACCGTCACCCCAAGTCGGTGGAATCGGGGTTGTGGATGGTGCAGAGACAACATGGCTGACCTGACATCACTAAGACATTGTAATCAATTATTAAAAGTACACTAGATCTTTACCTCATAGTCTAACTACCCTGAAAAAAATACTGAGAATCCTCAGTATTTGAAGCGAGTCAGAGATCAGATGCTGTATCACTTTTGAGTTTTATTACTGCACAAAGTTGCGTGCCTAGTTTCACAAATTGGAGAAAAGTACACCTGACAAGCACTTGAATGCAACATGAGTCATCTAAAAGCCCCCGAACCTACAGCTGCACTGTGGCGCCCTCTGCTGAAACACCACCGCCCAAACCGGGCTTCGTTTACATATGGAATCTTTTGAGACACTATTGATCCCCGAAGAAGAAATCAGTCTCTTTATCCCCCGCCCAACAAGAGGTCAGAGGTCAACCAGCTCCAGGGTCACTATTCTGTAGTTGACCTCTGGACACTTCAGCAGAGGGGATGTTTGCTGACAAGGATCTTCTGGTGGGAGGACGACGCCCTTCGGCCTGAGTGACAACACGACAGCTATGAGTTTAAAATTGATGTTGATTTTGTAAACGTTCACATTTAAGTCGGTAAACCCTGAACAATTTTTTTTTTTTTTTAAATTGAGGTGCGTTCAGGAGCAAAATGTTAATTTTTGTTGCTTGGAAAAAAATCATTACCTGAAGTTCTTTTCAACATCTGTGGTTTATAAAAGGGTCCAATCTCTTATAAACCACAGGCTCAAGTTACATCCCGTCATTTGAGTACAATCAATTCTGTGCTAATCAGCTTCAGCTTTACAAACGGTGGAGAGGAATTCTTCATTTGTGGATTTTTGTTTCACCAGTGAAACTCATCGTCTGTGTCTTCCATCAGTAGAAACCAAAGTTGACGATGCCAATGAAGCTCAAAACCACCAGTTTAAAACAGTAAATCACTTTATTTAGTTCTCTCATCAGCGGGTGAGCTCATTTTATATTATGATGACATTATGTTGACAAATGACGAAGTGCATCGGTAGTAGAAGGCTAACGGGATTTGATACATGCTCCATTCAGACGCGTCCATGACTCCACATATTACAAGCCAACATTACTCAAAGAAAAACCACTACAGCTCGCTTCTTGACCTGATAGAATAAAAAGATAAGACAGATCCATCGCTAGGTACAACGGTGGCAGCAATACACAGGATTGCCCAAGCAGTAAAGTACACGTTCCTTTAAGAAACAGGGAGAGAGAACGCGAAAACCTAACCTCTGGGTTTTTTAATCCCCAATTCAAGTAGTATTTACCCTTTTTTTTTCTCGTGTTTGCGTGTTTCGATTTTTGTTTCGTCTTTAACAAATTCAAGTTCAACATGGAAAAAAAAAAAAAAAAAAGACAAAGAAAAGAGTCCAGATCAGATGTGTGTGTGTGTGTGTGTGTGTGTGTTGGTGGAAGAGGAAGAGGAGGAGTGACATTCTGGATTCCTGGGAGAGGAAACGAAAAGCAGCTGGTGAGGAAGAAGAGGAGGAGGGGGAAGGGAGGAGGAGGAAGGAGGAGGAGGAGGGGGGGGCAGCCATCTTTGCGGGAGACAGATGTCGAGACTGGCTGGCGATTTCAGCAGGAGCTGGCGTGACTTGGCGCTGGCGACCAAACCTGGTCGATTACTGGGAGAGATCGAAATGCTTCTGTCACGTTTAGCCTGTTAGCGGAGGAGCAGCTAGCAGGAGGAACTAGGAGGAGGAACTAGCAGGAGGAACTAGGAGGAGGAACTAGGAGGAGGAACTAGGAGGAGAAACTAGGAGGAGCCGATGTCGTCGCCAAGTCAGAAACTCTGACTCAGAGATTCAACGTTTCCTCCTAGATGAAACCTAGAAAGGGTTTTGGTGGAACTGATCCTGCTGCAGATCAATAACCTCTCCAGAAGTAAATCGATTCCGTCTCCATCAGTAACGTGACTCAGGTTTGACCCCCGACGCCTCATTGGCGCTGGCCCGAGTAGCGGCCCTCGCTGGGCCCGGCGCCCCGTCCAGAACCGAAGCTGGGCTTCTGTGCCATGCCCCCGCGGGTGGGGGGGCCCCGGGGCCCGCCGCCGCCTCCTATCCTCTCTCTGGGACCCCCGGGACCGCCGGGGCCCCTGGGCCGGACGTCCCGCCTGTCGCCCTCCCTGGCCGACCGGGTCTTCTTCTCCTCCACGTTCAGACGGACGTCTCCTCTGAACTTGATGGGCTGGAGAGACGAGAGGAGACTCAGACATCTTGTTCTTAAATCAACGATGTAACCTGAGAACCTTCAGATCACAACTCATATTTAACAAGTAAATATTTGATGCAATTACATCGTCAACATGTTCTACCTGCTGGACGATGCTAGCCCATTAAATACTGAATCCAGGGACGTGATGAAGACGATGATTATCAAGGAGGAAGAGACAGTAAAACAGCAGGGGAACAGTTTAGTTGAAGCTCGTCATGGTGAAACCTCGTGATCGTCATGCTCACCCTGTTGCTGAGGATCTTCTGTACGGGTTCAGAGTCGTCGAACACCACGAAGCCAAAGTTCGGTAGCTTCCCTCCACTGTTGATCCTCAGCTCCAGGACTGTACCGTACTCTGTAGAGGACAGGAAGACAACATCGCTGTCAACACTCTATCACACACTATCACCCTCTATCACCCTCTATCACCCTGGTCACATACGAGGTGTTTAGAGGACGTCAGAGAAAACAGGTTAGCAGCTTCTACCAGGCTGGACTGAAACTTGGCTGGTTGAAACTTACGCTCGAAGAACTCCTTGAGCTCGGCCTTGTCCACGTCGTGAGGGACGTTACCCACGAAGAGCTGGTGGGCGTCGGGGTACCGGACCACCCTGCGGACCTCCGACTCGCCCTGCTCGCCCTCCCGCACTGAAACACAGAACACCGGGATGAAGAGGCTGAACACACAACCTGCTACAACACAGATGTGCTGTGAGGACGTTCACGTGTTTGGGAAACGACCCACCCTCAAACATTTTAACTGTTAACACACCAAACAGTCAACGAGATGTTTCCAGTCTGATATCAGAAAATGTTTCATGGATCTAAAACATCAACGGGACCCGTCAGGTTTTGGTGTCAGCCAATCAGAATCAAAGAGCAAGGGCTTCTTTCTAGACCGACTCTACTCAAGACTTTTGAGTAGGAGTTCGTACCTGGTCTGGGTCCTCTGTGTACAGGCTGGGGTCCTCCAGGTCTCTGTTCCCTCGGTCTCTGGTCTCTCTGTGGTCTCTGTGCTGCTGACTGGGACTCTGACTTCACCTCCACTCTGGCCTGAAACAACAAAAACACATTAGAGACAGAAAGAAAATCTACTCATGACTTGATGGTTCAGAACAACTTTGATCATCATCATCATCATCATCATCATCATCATCATCATCATCATCATCATCATCATCATCAGGAAGGTGAGGCTAGATGGCGTTTCCTCGTCTTTAAAGGCGTTGGACCAACGGGCATTAGGACCTACCGGTGCTGTGGGAGTGACTTTGACGACGTGGGGGGGGATTCCCGAGACGGAGACGGCAGGGGGGAGGTTCTTACTGGTGACGGACGCCCAGGAGAACGGCTAGGGGAAGACAGGAAACAGGAAGTGTGATGATGCCCCAATGAGAAATCAAAATCAGTTCAGTCACACAGCATCAAGAGGAGTTCCACCATGATGGCGTTTTAAAGACCCGTACCCTGTTCTCCTCCGGGGCGGCGGGGGCGGGTTCTGCGGGCGTGGCGGTGGGTTCTGCGGTGGGCGGGGTGGGGGCGGAGCTCTTCTCTGTCTGGTCGTCGGCTGTCTGAGTGTCTGCTTGCGTCTCCAGCATCGCCTCCGTCTTCAGCTCCACCACGGAGGCCTCGGCCTCCTTCTCGGCCTCGGGCTCGGGCTCGGGGCTCGCCGCCGCTCCCTCCTCCTCCTCGCCAGGAACCACCGGCTCTGGACTGAGATGGACCAGGATGTAGTTTTAATACGTGATACACATCTGATGCAACTAGAGGTTATACTACTGAATGACGCTCCGTTTGTTGTTAACACATTCAAATGCACCTCAGCAGAGAATGAGGCGGTTACCATGGTAACGGTGGTTAAAACTTCATGCAAAACTGAAAATGTCTTTAATAGCATTTGACAATAATCACTTTTGCTTTGCAGGCATGTGGAGACTATGGGAGTCAACATGAAATGGAAAATTAAACAGATATAAAAAAAAAAATTTGTGTAAAAATATATTAAAAATAACTTTAGTGTCCAGCTGGTTTTTGAAAGCATTTACAGAGAGACTGACGAATCTGAAGTGTTCTACATCTTAGGAGCCTAAAAACACAAAGCTATTATTTTATTATTATTATTATTATTATTATATCTATCTATTATATCTATTTTTATTATTATAAATAAAAATAGATGTTAATTTTTTGTTTTCTGCATTTGTGTTTTACATTTAGAAACTTTAATTCATTATTTTTGAAAGCGTCTTCGCTTTAAGGAATTTTCTCTTCATCTTCAAAGCCCTGTCCACTACCTCCACGACCCTGACCAGACAACAACACCACTTCACCTCACCGTCAATCACAGCAACAGACTAAAGCATGAAGTACCCTTTTGATTTGATAATGCTTTTTAAAAACGGGGAACTGAAACTTCCTCTAGTCGGTCGCTAGCAGAGAAACTGCACAATTATACGAACTCTTAGGTTTGATGCTCCAGATGACCCAACGTAGTAAATGTGCGGTACAACCCAGTTCTGAAAGCTCCAGTAGAGCGTCATTATCAATAAGGCATCACAGTGCAGGTCGTCAATACATCAGATCCATACCAGGGCGTCTGTTCGTAGAAGGTGGCCGAATCCTCCTGGGCCACGTCAGGAGAAGGAACCCTCTCCTCCATCTCCTCCACCTCGTCCTCAGACTCTGAAACGCAAAACCACAGGCGTGAGAAGACGTGAGAAGACGTCCCACCAACCCACCACAACCTGCTGTTAACCTGAAGTCGTACTTGGCCTTCATATGTCCAGTAAGTTTAATGACTCCGGGGCCGGTGGAAGATTAGAAAAAACAAACCACATCTTTTATAAATGACACTTAACCACTTTCTGGGTTTCCAAATAAAGACTGGAGTGATACTGATGTTGCACCATTAAGGCTGGTCCCTCGATACTAGATCAGGTTATTAATCCTGCCAGTTTGGGGAACAAACTACTGAGCTGGTGGTTAGAAATCACACTAAATGTTTCTGTATGGTCAAAGTGATATTCAATTACACCATCAATTATGCACAATACACAGAGCAAAACACTGAGGGCATTTTCATTTCTCTACATGAGCAGATATGGTGATAGTTGATAGGATCTCATCTCCATGTTGTATTTGTTGTTTTGTTCCTTCAATGAAACAAACATGAAATATCCCAGGCTCTTTGACTCATCTGTTACATCAGCAGCATCCGGCTTCAACTATCATCAAAGAAAGACGCTAACGGGTCAAAGGAAAGCAATCATGAACCGATAACCGTCTCTGAAGCTTCATTCATCTTCAGCTACGTCAGGAAAGAAACGTGATCCGAGTTTGATAGAAATACGATACCTATATAAGAGACGAGATGAAACAGCAGCTCAAAGAAAAGGAAGATGAAAGGCAGGTCAAAGGTGAACGAGTTTTTAAAGTCTCACCTTCGGGAGGCTCGGAGTCGGAGTCGCCGAACACCTCGTCTTGGTAACGGAAGACGTCGTTGTGGACGTAGAATTTGTTCGCCACGGTTCCCTGGAGGAAGAGCAGAAAAACATCACCACACCAGACAGACACATTCATATTTCATAAGACCTTTATGCTGCCAGCAAAAACGAAACATTACACACAACATCTGCATGTGCACATGAGAAATCACTGGTGTCTACCAACAGACAGTTTCTGCCTCGATGTCCTGAAGCATCACCAAAACACTCCTTCAGTACATCCAGGTTACTCTCCTCTGATGGATTTATCCTGTATGATTGTTGGTCGTCGGTCTAGAAAGAAGCCCTTGCTCTTTGATTCTGATTGGCTGACACCAAAACCTGACGGTTACTGTTGATGGTTTAGATCATGAAACATTTTCTGATATCAAACTGGAAACATCTCAACGTGACGTCACGGGAATAAGGAACATGACAAACAGAACGGGGTCATGTTTAACTGTTGAAGTGTTTCAGGGTGGATTTGTCCTTTAAATCCTCCAAGATAAAAGGTCACGTCAGCACCAAATAAAGGACTCGTTGGATATCTCACATTTAGATTTATGGGGCAACCATAATGAGTTTTACATGAGCAGGACAAACCGTTGATATGGTCGTAAAACATCTGAAACAGTTCAGTGGAAGGAGGAACTAGAGGATTTATCACCGAGGATCGTCTGACTACTGATAATACTTCTCTAAATGGAGTTTTATCACTTTAAAAAAAAATCAGGCTCATGAACTATATACTCGTTTTAGTTGCTCAACATCATTTTGACTGAACGTTGTGGACGGGTGGATGTGTTGACTGTTTGGTAGGAAGTGCTCTCTCGTTTTGCGTTGGCCTTGTAAAAAACATTTCTGTATTGTATTGATTAATATTTCATCAACGCCCTAAAACACAGGAAAGTGTTCGTCCCAGTCAGAGTGGCGTTTCCTGTCCGAGGGAACAGAGGATCCTCAAAACTGTGATTGATTACTGGACATGAATCGGTTCATCAAGTTGATCATCAACTAGAGGAGGGGCCTGCAGAGACCATCCTGTATGACCATCATGTTCACATGCTCATGTCCTCATTTCATTTCTCTGAATCAAAGTATCGGCTTGATGCTCAAATCTCAAAACTTATTTCACATTTTCACATATTTTTTTTTTCTTGAGTTTGTTCTGCTGTTTTGGACAAAACGAAAAGCCGGAATTTAATTTACACGAATATACGGTTTGCAATGACATTTGCTCCATTTAAATCTATTCTTGCTACCTGTCATTTGGATGCCAGGCAACGCGTTCCCAGGGATCAAAAGTTTCATCAGTCATATACATCTTAGTGAACGTAATGGTTGCTTTCACAAATCAATTCCAGGACATTCATTTCACGGTCTGTTTCTTGAAATTAAAAAGACTATAATCATTTTAATCTGTTTATATCAGTGTAAATATGATGGGTTGGGGTGATGCTGATCGGGACTAGAGAGTCGATAAGATGAGCTGATAATTGGGTTGCATCGTTTATTTTGAAATAATTAAGCCAGAGCACGTATTTCGAGGCACGGGACCGCGAGTAAGTATATAGGAAACTGAAGTGTATGTGAGTCTGCGGTGCTAGCGAGACATCACTTGTCTTAGAAGAAAAGTTGCAGTCAAGAAAGCATTATAAGAATGTCTCGTTGTGATACTCTCCGTAGTGGATTGCGGCTTTGGAGTATGACGTTAACGGGCGGTTCAAAGTAGCAATAAAATTTTTTATAATTATATTATAGGTTTGGTGTGCAATTGAAAAAAAAAAAATTGAAAATATGGATATGCTTCATTCATATGTCTCGCAGATTTCTCGGTTCAATGACTGTCTGCTGCCTTTCCATAAGATCGGCTGTGTATCTATATTTTACATTCCATTTTATTGTTTTTCTTGTTGTTTGTGTTTGCAACACGCTAACAATTCGTTTATTTCAACACTCTTAACTATTTCTCTGACTCGTCATATGCCCAACCGTCCGGATCATATTCATTTTATATCTGAAACTCAATTCTTAACTCAAATAATCAGATTTCCTTTCACGGTTTGCTGATAAAAAAGACTATAATCATTTAACTGTTATCGTAATATGATCAGTTCCGGGGATTGATGGTGTTTTTATTAAATAGGCAGAGAGTTTTCGCCCGGACCTGAATGTAAGTTCTATAGAACTCAAGTGGTGCCGACAGGTCTGCGAGTCTGAGCATGGGCTGCATGATTGCCGGCGCCGCCACAAGGCACACAACCTCGTTCATGGGTGGCTGTTGTTGGCACAGTGCCCTATCACCTTGGACTGACCACGCCCTCGTTCAGGGTGGCGTGGGCGTCCACGTGCCTGATCTTGGTGTGACAGTCCCGGAAACTCAGCGCCATCACCTTCTTATGGATCTCCTGGGGGGGGAAAAAAGACATGAGGAGGAATGAAAAGAATGATAGAAGAGAGTTGAGTGGTGCAACTCAGCCTGACCTACAATATTACAGACAAGATAAGATGGACTCCACCACCTGTAGGCATCTGCCAAGATCATACACATGAGGAGAAAAGTCAGTTTTCTTTGGTCTTTTTAGCATTTATATGGCAAGATTTGACTTTCCTCTTATCCTTGGTGATTTTCTACATTGCTTGTTTGCAACTTTTATGTCTGCAACCAAAGTGGAAACTTTGGTTGCAGACATAAAAGTTGCAAACAAGGTTTTCTTTCTGTTGTATTTGGTTGCTTCAGGTTCTCACTGACCAATCACAAGCCAGCCAGAAGTCCCATGACTCCCCAGCAGCTGGTTGATTGGTTGAGTTTTGGTAACCTGTCATCCCACCAGGTTAGAGAGTCCAGACCAACCTGGTTCCAGTCTGTAACTTGATCTACCATGATGGACTTGTCTGCTCTTCTCTGGTGTTTATACCAGTTAAGAACACCTGAAGAAACATCTGGATACGAGCATCAGTCCAGACTGGCGTTCTGCTAGGCTTTCCAAGCATGAGGAACTGAGAGCTGCATTTTGAGGCATCTTGGTGCGGTTATTTGTTTCCACCCAAGTTAGACTAGTCTGGTTGTCGCCCGGCTGAATGAGAATCGAAGTAAATGCTCCAATTTTATCCAAGTCACATCCTTTTTAACGCTCTAAAATATCCAACAAATTCACCACCGTGTTGTTATGAATTCCCCGGAAGCAGCGAGAACAAGATGGACAAGCTTAAACGTCCTGATTAGACAAAACAGCTTCCTGTTGTCAGTGGAAGTGGCAGAGCGGTGTGGGAGTGAAGCACCACTCTATGGAAACAACAGATATCTAACGCTGTCACTTCTGGCCTCCTTGTTATCCACAATACTTACAGATTGTCCATAAACAGCCTCCACCGGTTTGCCGTTGCTGTCCAGGCCGCCGTGCACATAAGACGAGTTTTTGCCATAAAACCTGAACAAAAGAGGTTCACTTGTTCAAATACTTTATACATTACACACATCAAGGGGTTGATATTTCAGAGACAGGCTTTTGAGGACAGAGTCATCTAACTATTTTGTCTTAAGAGTCTTGCTAACTTTAACAGAAAACCAAATACATCTGGTGGAAGTTTCCGTGCCAATTTAAATTACGTTCATATTTGTCAATTTGAAACGCAGCCTCGTACAAGAACATCCCGCTACGACTGCAAAACCCTAAAAACAAAAACAAATCTCTATTATATCTGTTTGTTTTCATGCGACCACAGTTGTTAACCACAACACCTGCTGGCCAGAAACAGCTCAACCTCAAATTATTTCTGTCATGTCATTGCAAACGGTCACTAAGTACCGTCACTAAGTACTCCTTGTATCTACTGGTATGTTTTGTAAGTAAGCAGATATGAAGTCGACTTTACTTTGAAAGTAATTTAATCAACTTTATTTGGTCGTTATATTAAAAACAGATTGAAACAGTTATTTATCTCTTCATGTTCACCAGCCGCTACCTTGACTAAACGCTACGCAGGGAGAAACATTACGCTGAGGTTGAGTTAAAATCGATAGTTGTTCAGTTTTGTCTTGACATGTATTAACAGGTAAAAACGGTGCGTGTGTGTGTAACTCGTCCTACCTGTGCAGGTAGTCGGGGGCCTGGTTCAGGAGTGTGTAGTACTGTCGGACAAACTCTCGCCCGACCAGCTGGGCACTTGGCTTCTCCATCACCATTTCTTTGGTCAGCTGGAAAGATCTGTGAGGAGGAGGAAGAGGAGGATGAGGAGGAGCTGGGTCAGAGAGGAAGGACGTCAGACTGGAGACACCAGAGTAGCAGCAGGTCTGTTAACACCAGAACACCGTCCGACTGTCGGAAAGGGAAACCCTGAGGAGGCTCGGTGACCGGGCGGTCCTGAAGTGGGCGACGGTGAGATTCAGCCGATGAGTGGCGACCGCAAACAGCCAATGAGAGATGAGCTTACAGTGAGGTGGAGTAACGTGTTGCAATACATTTAAAATATATAAAAAGGGATAAGGAGGAGGATAATAATAATAATAATAATAATAATAATAATATGGGTTCAGAACGTCACCAGTAAGGTTTCAAGAGTCAACAGGACCGTCTGTTGTATCGTTGGGGGCGTGGCACCTTGTTCTGACATGTATGACAAGTTTAATGTTAAATAGACAAAAACACCGAAACAGTTATGAAATATGAATTCAGAAGTATTATTGAATTGTTATTTAGAGATAACTCCTTGTTCATAGTGGAACCAATTAGTACGAGTTACAGGGTTTTTCTTTCACAAAACTTGAACTGCCTCTCGTGTAACAACTAGGACATAAAACATGACCAGTCCTGTTAATGAATCTAACTGATGCATTAAGCTAGTACTTCTATATCGAAATACTTGTTTTCACATGACGTGAAGGTGTTAATATGAACTCATATTAACCTCAGGGGTCTACATGCAGACAGACAGACAAAGAGAAGGAAGTACTTGAGTGTACGTGTGATCAAACTGGGTTTTGATGCCAAGTGTGAAAATGTGGTGTGGGCAGGAAACCTGAAGTACTGAGAGTGTGACAAGTTTTATACACACCCGATACTCGCCAAGAAGATCATTTTAAAATGAAACAGCTCAGCTAAAATAACTCAGGAGGATTAACACCATCCATACCAACCTGATGAACCTAAACCAACTGTACATGTTGAGACTGGTATAAAGAGAAAAGGCATCTGGCAACCTAAAACGTTTTAGTGTTTTTTCCAGGAGAAGCAGCAAATATTAAAGTCTAACCAGTGAAATGTGAGAGTGCTGCTGTCCTTCAGGCATTGAACTCACCGTATCTGCCTTGTGTTTGTATATTTAGTATTTTAACCAAACACAGGGAAGTGTGAATGTCCTCCACCTTCCTGTACTGCTGTGCCTCCTTGTGCCCCCCCCCCCCCTGTATTTCCTGTTACCTCTAGTGTCGGGACCCAAATTGTACTGCATCTTCTCAAATGCTTTGGCGGGAAAACGGGGGAACGGGGATTAAGGAGTAACGGCCGAGCGACCTGACTGGTGGGCTGATCAGTTCCAAAGACAGCCATGTTTTCTTAATTGCTATGCCAACAGGCGTGGTAACCAGGGAGCTGGACAGCAGTCTGTCTTAGTCTGTCGGTTGTTATGTACACTACTTTGAGTGATAACACACCTGAGGATGAGCTTTACTGTGACGAACGCCTTCTTGGGCATTACAGTTATAAACACTGATACAGGCCGCCACTGATCATCCCAACACCCGACCGAAGAGCCGTCAGACTGTTGCACCTACATTTCGGTTTCTTAGAAAGTCAGACAGTTGTGTAAAATAGATTAGGTCACCATGACGCCGATTTCACAACACCATACCATACACACCATACCATACACACTCAGGGTGAGAGTCAGTCATGCCGATAACTGTATGGACTTATTTTCAGTCGCTTTACAGACCGTGTTGAAATGCCAACAGCATGAAAAGATTTTGATAAGCTTTTACTGCCCAATCTGGCTGCAGCGACATAAAGACGGCTGCCCAGGGCTGAACAACAAACAGACATTTGCCATTTGTTTTCATAGCAAGTGGGTAAAAGCTGAAACTGCACAGTCATTGCACTCAAATATTTAATTCCAATGGCGTCAATGATTTTACTCCTTTTTCTAGTTCACAACTGAAACATTTGCACATATTGATTAGTAACAGACAGATCATACAAAACAACGGCCTATGGTCTTTTGTAAAGCTAGGGTAGCAATTCGGCCTTTCCAACATGACTAAAATATTCACAATATGAGCTTATTTTTGCACCTTTTCAATCCTGCTAACCTCAGCACTTAATGTGACGGGTCAGAAATTAAGACCAAACACCAGCAAAATCCTGGTAAACTGTGGCAGGAAAGTTAGTCTACCTGCAGGTAACAAGCCATCCTTTTGGGAGACTAGTTCTAATGGTAGTCTATTCTGGGTGAACGTCATTGGTCAAGATATATTTGACTGGTTGACTAGTTAAAGCGGCTGGTGATTTTTGGGATGTACCCACCACAGTGAACCCCGAGTAGGGTCTCTACCTATTAGGCTGCACCAGTCACTAACGGAGACAGGCGACAAAATCAAGACAGAAATGTGGCAATAAGAAAAAGGAACAGAAAGCACATCTGTAGGACAGAGAAAGTTTGTATAAAGTAACCAAACCCTGCCTGTGTCTCAAGTCACATCCCTATATGGGACTGAAGGGCCAGGGAACAAGACCAGTTACTGCACTGCTGTACACAACCCAAAACCATCTGTTACACACTTAGCAACCAACACACAACCAGTCCACCAGGCTGAGCCAGTCACTCTGGGTAGTACCAGCTGAGGAGAATTTACCAGCCAACACCAGTACAAACTGCCCGGGGTAGTCCAAGTTTATTTCAATACAGACAGTTTTGAATAAAAGCAAAAAAGATCACACTGTACTGCAGCAGCCATGTCAGATGAAATGAAAGCATGGCATGGAGACAAAGGCCACGCCGTGACCAGTGATGGTGCCATTCACCGGATCAACCGGCCTCCAAACACAGGAGTGACGGCCGCTTCGCCCGGTTTTAATAACACTCCACCTCATTTGCCACATATAACCTGGGCACAAATAGCACGCTAGCTGGCCTGCTAGAGAGCTAGCCGCGACAGCTGGATGGATGGACGGCCCCAAACTAGGACAGAGAGAGATCCGATTCAAAAGCAGCCCAACACGTGTCTCAATCCCCAGCCACATTCCTGACGAGCCCCGGCTAGCTAGCTGGCTAACCGGCTAACGTTACCTAGCTACCCAACAACTCGGCTGGTGAGAAATTTACTTTGTAAAACATGAAAAACCTGCCGACAAAATGAAATTAACAAAACCAGTTACCAAGACGAGGTGGAAAGATAGGAAGGGAGGGAGTCGCGATTGAATGGGAGAGCACATCGGGCTGTGGCAACGCTGGGGGCGGTGGGTATTATTTGGAAATCGAAAGTGAAGTATTTCGTGATGGTTTTAGCACCACGCCGTAACGCACAAACACCAAACTCATTACCAGTCCATATTAGAAAATGTGATAAACTTCATAAATAGTATACAATAACACAATAGAGCGCATTAACCGTGCCAACGCCAAAGGTAACGTTAGCTAACAGTTGCAGTCTCATTCCAGGAGGTAGACGGATCCATGAAGAGCGACCCAGTTAACCTAACTAGCGCGATATGGGAAACAAAGCAAGACATTTCGCCGAGAAAGGATGACAGTTTATTCAAGATAGCAACTTACCAGTGGGTCAGTTATCAAAAACCGTTGATTTAGAAACGAGTGATTTCTTAGAATCACCTCCGCAGTTGCCCGAAAGACTAGCGGCTTTACAACGTGCTAGGCTGCTCGCTTACCGGTTTCAGCTTCACAACCTTGAATTCCCACCCCTTACAAAATGACTAGCCAATCAAATGAAACCGTAATAAAATGTCCACCAATCGACTGGCGTTACCGCAAAGGCCCCGAGGTAACAGCCAATCGCGGTGGGTTGTTCCTCTCTGGAGTCGCCAACCGGACCAATCGCATCGTACTGACGGTTGGCGGTGGGCATGGTTGACTGATCAACGCCTACCGGTTCGTCAGAGAGAGGCGCACCGGATCCAAATGTCCACTAGGGGGCGACAAAACTGTATTCAGTGTCTGACCGGTTTAATTAAATCTGAGCAGATGACTCATACCAATTAAATGATAAAGCAAACTGAAGAGGGATTGGACTGTAATTGAGCTTTGTTATAGGATAATCTCTCTGATAGAATAGAATAAAATAGAATAGAATAGAACAGAGAACAGAGAAGTTTAGTGGAGTAAACCCATCTAATCGGTTTGCCCACCTTTGGTATTTGAGGTTCAGTTTTGAGTTTACCCTCCTCATCAGGCTGACTTCAATCTTCATGAGGTAAATTCACAGTAAACATTATAGTAAGTGGCGTCACACTGTTAATGTTAAGGATAAAGTCTTTAAATAGAATAACAATACATTAATGTTCATTAATAGAAATAATAGAACATAACTAATGTTACATTATTTATATTGGTGGTTGTTTGACCAGAAGTCATAGTTTACCCACCTTTCTATTCAGAACTACATCACAGAATAGAATAGAATAGAATAGAATAGAATAGATAGTTAGATAGATAGAATAGATAGATAGATAGATCATCAGCTAAGTCACTGTCTTGAAATGTGCACACACCCACACACGCACACACACACACCAGTCTTTTCTTCCCCTCAGTGTGAGAAAGACCGTCCAGGAGGAAGTTGAGAACATTTCCCTGCTGCGGTGGGGAGGCGGGACGTCTCCTCCGTTGTTCCACATTCTTGACGCCGCTGTCTGGATGAACGGGTAGGGATGGTAACTGGGTGCTCGCCCTCGCCCTCTCCCTCTCCGGTCTCCCTTGGGACCGTGAGCAGCTCAGCACGAGGCTGCAGGGAGGAGGTGGAGGGTGTGGTGGCACTGCTGCACTGCAAAACCCCTCGGTGTTAAAACCCTGTCAGTCCACACCCATCAGGTTTGACTGATCTCTTTTAGATGGAGTCGTAGCAACACTCGCCTCCACATGAATCAACACTGATGAACTCTGGGAAATACGCTGTGATGTTAGTTTTGAGGTTACAGCCACAATTTGGCATCACAACTGATTTTCAAGATGGAACTGAAGCTACACATCACATGATCCAGTTTTCATAAGTGTTGATTGTTGTTACTCTCATAATGTAAATTAACTGATGAGTGGCTTTATTCCAGTACTAACCTATGATAAAGTATTGTAAGTACACAATAGTACTGTGTCACTACTTGATTACAGTCATGATGTACTTACAACACAATGTAAGTACGAACAATTATATTTGTACATTTTGTACTTTCAGGAATTAAGAAAAACAACAGTTGTTTTTTGGTTGTATCTGCATAAACCGAAACACAAAAGTCACCAAACATTCATTTAAATAGAAATGAAACATAACCATGTTTATCTTCCACTGATAGAGAGGAACAGATATGTAGGGAATGCTGTGCAGAATTTCCCTGGAAAAGCCTGCAAGTCACATCCAGTAACTTTGGCATTTGGCTGCCGCTCTTATCCAGAGCAACATTAGAGTGAGCTTCAACTGCAAGATCAGCAACATTGCAAGCAACCCATAGTAACAACCAGGCAATGTTCCTGTGAATGATCATGGTTGGCAGAGAAGTGCTAGGACAGAAAAAATGTGCTGAGAGGAAAAAGTCTATTTTGGGTTCTCAGACGAAGCTCAGGACTCTGGGAAGCTTCACTGCTGCACAAAGGCAGGGTTGAGATATTGAACGCTTCATTGACCCCCTGCTGAGCCCTGACGCTTGATGTGTGTGTTGTGTGTTTTATTTTGAAGCTGCACTAGATATTCCTGTAAAGGGATCCTGGCTGGTGGAATCTGTTTAGTTTCCTTTTGTATGAAGCCACAGTTTACTGACGTCCCGTTACATGACTTCTGGGTAATGAAGTGCAAATTGTCACCAATGTGCCCAGTGCATCCGTAAATACCTGTTTAGGATCTATTTCATCTGCACATTTTGTCATTGAGCCAAAAGGGTCCAACTGCAGACCTCCCAGAGCTCCGCCCACCTCCGGGCTCAGCACCCCCAGAGCTCCGCCCACCTCCGGGCTCAGCACCCTCAGAGCTCCGCCCACCTCCGGGCTCAGCACCCTCAGAGCTCCGTCCACCTCCGGGCTCAGCACCCTCAGAGCTCCGCCCACCTCCGGGCTCAGCACCCCCAGAGCTCCGCCCACCTCCGGGCTCAGCACCCTCAGAGCGGTGTCCCCCACTAGCTTGAAGCACGGCCAAGAAAGCGGTGGCACCCGGCAGTGCAGTAGTGCCGTTGACTTACGAAAGTCGGAACAAACTTTTACATTTAAACTTTTGAATTAGGCCTTGTAGATCTAATATGAGTGAAGATTCAGCAACTGCATAGCTTATTTCTCGCCTCAAATTTGTTCAGAACAGATTTTCATGAACTGCTAAGGTGAAATAAGTTAAAGTTTACGTACTTCATACAACGGAACCCCACTACTCATGCTCAACCCCCATTGGCTCACAGAACTATAGGGGCCTGAGGATGGAGGTCATGCTCAAACCCCATTGGCTCACAAAACCAGGGTGCTGAGAATGGAGGTCATGCTCAAACCCCATTGGCTCACAGAACTATAGGGGCCTGAGGATGGAGGTCATGCTCAAACCCCATTGGCTCACAGAACTAGGGTGCTGAGCGTGGAGGTCTGCAGTTGGACCCTTCTCCATTGAGCGGCAACATATGAAGAGATATCTCATATTTAGACGCCCGACAATGGAAGAGGCTCGACTCAAAATGTGTAACTGTCTGTGTTGACAAGCTTCCCCTCATCTCCTCTTCCAGCTGTGTCAGTCGAAGTTCCTTTGGGGGAAAGAAATGCAGATAGGAATGCATGTCGAGATGTTGGGATCTTTCATAGTCTTTTATTCATGGAAAGAGTTTTGTTGTGCTCAGCGACAGCAGTGTCAGTAGCAACATGTTAAGAGCGGGAAAAACTCTCAGCCTGCGAGATTCTCTCCTCGTAAAAACCTCCAAACAATATATCCTCTTTATTGCTTCAATATCAATAACACGCAAACAGGCGTGTCCTCGTCCGGGACACCCAGTCCGTATGGAAAATAAGAATTAAAAAAGCAGCAGTCAGAAGATCAACGCATGAAAACAAAATACAAACATATAAAAGGAGTCCACCACCAAAGGAGTGCAAAAAATAAAAGGTTTTTTTAGAAAGCAAGCAAAGGGATCGTTTATTTAGAAACTTTATTTTTGATTTTACAATTTTTTGTCTCCTCAAGATTTCAAATTGATCTCAAATTCAAGCCCTAGCCAATTCCTAAAAACATAAACATAATATTGTCAACAACAAAACATTTCATCACTTGAACCCGTTCCAAAACAGAATACATGTACATCTGCCATCCGAGGTCTTTAGTTTATTCTATCAACTTTATCAGACTTACTGGGTTGTTTTTGCTCCACAAACAAGAAAATTGCATGATTTCATGATGTTAGTACAGACTGTGCACATCTTTCTTTCTTTTTTTTTTAATCGTTTTAGTGGTATAGGTAGGAAAGGTTGTTATAAAAACAAAATAATAAAAATAATTTGCAATTAGCACCGTTATTGTGATTTTTAATTTAGGGATCAGCACCTTGTCCCGTTAGCGGCTAGGAGTCACGCTGCTGCTGGTGGGAGGAGCTTAGAGGACCAGGTCTTTGTCCACATCCTCTGTAAACACAAAGAGATCAGGAGAGACATGAGCAGTGATTCATAACATACAGATGGACACTATGATGAATCAATGAAGGGAGGACTAAATTCATCAGAAGAAGAAGAAGTAAAGGACAAATATTTATTTAGGTGCAAAAGTGACAACAACAAAAAAGCCAAATGTGCAAAAAGTGAAAAAAAAAGAAAATGCAAAAAGTGAAAAAGTGAAAAAGTGCAGAACTGATGGTCACCTTTACACCTGTAAATAAATGTTGTTCCTTTATTTTCATCATCACTTTTCTCTTCTTTTTCTCAGTGTGTGACGTCTCATTTTTAACCCCACACATCGGAGACAAACCTCCTGAATTACAGGACGTTTCCTCAGAGTGTTTTCAGGTGGATTTGTCCTTCAAGTTCTCTGATATCAAATCACAGATAAATTGTTGAGATTATTTCTGAGAAGGAACGTTTTCTTTGAGACGAAAGGTTTGGAGTGCTGACAGAATTGTTTGGTTAAACCAATCATGTCATCTGTTCCTGGGTCGGTACTCACGCTCCTTGATGCCGAAGCAGGAAGCCCACTCCTCCAGGGCGATGTACTTGTCGTTGTCGGCGTCGCACTGCTCGAAGAAGCGGGTGGTGCAATGCTCCATGGGAATGAGGGGGGCGCGCAGGGGGGACAGCTCCGTGTGGGTCAGGTAGCTGGAGGACAAGCAAACGGACAAACGTGAAGCCTTCGTCCGCTGACCTCACTGAGCATTGTCAAACAAGTCTTGCAAATAAAGGTGCATTCCATTGTACTCGGAAAAAAACAACCTCCCACATGGAAAAGTGCAATAGAACAGTCATTCAACTCAGAATTCCAAGTCGGAAATCAATTTTTACTTCATATGTCCTTTGTGTTATGAAAACATGTTGAAACAACTTTGTAGTTTCCATTTGTAACGTAATTTGGTTGATTTGTGCTCAACGTTACGAGATAGAAGCCTTTACTAGTGTGTGGTTTAACGTTAATGTTACTAGTTCACTAGTTCTCTTCACTATATATACAATAAAGAACTTAGAGATAAACCTTTTTTCTTTTCTCATTTCTTTAGGTTTTGTCTGCCTTGTGAAGAAAAAATCGGGTGTGCATAAAAGTCCTCATCCCTGTACTTTGGTGCATATGATTTTTTGATGTTTGTAGAAAATATCTTTGGAAGCACAAAACCAGTACAATGCTATAATTCATGTTTATGTCTTGACAAGGCATTTAAAATGCTTCCCTGCTGTAACGTGTTTGATCAAAGTGTGTTTTTAATATTTTGTCTGTCAGTTGGAGAACTTTGGAAGTGCACAAGCTCCTCCCTTCTGTATATGACTGTAATATTCTGTTTGGAGGCACATAACAGCTGCTCTGTCTTGTACTCTGTCTACGTACCCGTCAATGGGGTGCTGGTCCAGCTGACCGAACTGCCAGTGGACGGGGAAGATGTACATGTTGTAGTTCTTCTCGAAGTCGTGGGCCAGCAGGTCCAGGGAGTGTTCGCCAGCCTGCAGCCTCTTCTCGTTCTCGTAGATCTTCTTCACCTAAAGGTTTTCAAACAGTTGCAGTCAGAGCGAGCTCAACGCTGCAGCATGTAATGGAATTTAAAGAAGTAGGTTATTGCCCTGTTTGGATTATTAATCTAACACAAGGTTGGTTGTGATCCAGCTGAAAAACACTAGAGGAGTCTTGTGGTTTGAGTTGCTTTGCTCAAAAGTCGTTGTTTCTGGCCGCTACATTGTGAAAAATCTGAGCACATTTTCAGTGTTGTTTCTTAACGGAGAACTATTTTGTATTTTATCATTTTCTTCATTTCATTTGACCCAAATATAATCCATAAACACATATTTATGGCAAACTGGCATACTCTTGAAATTGTGCTTTAGTCAAGCGAGCTAGCTAGTGAAGCGGCTACAGCTGTTTGGATGTGATGTGATAGTTATGCTAGCAAGCTAACATTACTAGTTTATCTCGTTTACCTCTGGTAGCGTTATACACCAGGAACAACCTCCTTTGTGAATGAATGGTTTTAAATTTGAGACGGCAGTAGCCTGATGGTTCAAGGCGAGACTAGAGAGTCAGTGGTTCAAGTCCTGGGGAAGTGAATGGTACACACTCTCCCCTCCCTCAGCAACTCCTGCCGAGGTGCCCCCAAGCAAGGCACTAATGGAGTGGTAGACTGGGGTTGCACTGGGCAGCTCCTTTTGATCAATATGTGTAACTAAATTACTGTGACGTAAGACGATGCTAGAAAAACGCCATGCACGCTCAATCAACCAAAGGTTAAAAACTAGAAGCAGCCCTTTTCACATGCTTGCTGCATTGTTGCTCCTGGGTGTCATTCAGGGCGTACTCACTCTGAGCTTCTGCTTCTCGGTCAGCAGGTTGTTGTCCTCGTCGCGCTCGTACAGAGTGACCAGCACGTTCTTCAGCCAGTCCCTCATGCGCAGGGGGAACTCGTTCAGCTCGCTGTCCATGCAGGGCTCAATGACTGCAGAGAGACGCCAACCATTAGCACGAGTAAACATTTTTGTTTAAGGAAGAATTTCAAGGAGTGACATCTCCAGAACGGTGCCCATCAAATTCAGTGTAAAATTCAAGCACATTTACAGGACTATTCAACAGCCTGAGGGAATAACAACACCACAAAATGATCCTCATCTAAAGGTCTGTTTCATTCGATCCCCCGATATCCAGATGTATCAGCTGAATCCTTTTCATTTTGGAATGTAGAAGAACACCTTGATCTCCACTTGAACCCGTCTACCCTTGTTTATCTCCTCCCAGAGGAACACTGTGGGGCTTTTCTACTGAGTGAAGGCTTGGTTTTATTTGGAAGTGGAAGAAATGCAGCCTGCATGCCTGGACAAATCTTCCCATCTCTGTGTTGAAGCCTGCCAGGCAGACATCGTGGCCTCACCTCGCCGCCCGGCCCACCCATCAGTCACAGCGCTGGAAAATGTCATGATAGTGAGCGCTATGCTAGCAGTGAACTCAAGAGCTTTAGGTCTGGCTTCAGTTTATCCGCCCATACAAGGGGGGAGACAATGACACAGTTAAAAAATACTAGAATCACCTTCCTCATGTTGAAAACACCCAACCACTGGTTTGTGTTTTCTTCGACTTCTGGCTACATTTTCCAGCAACATTTCTTCCTGTTTCTTGCTTGTACTCGCTTGTTTCCTGATCAAATTCCATTTTCCCCACCCAGAATGCAGCGGAAAGAATCGCATTTACTCGTGAATAACTGACAACTCACCGGAAAAAATGTGAAATGTAAAAGACCCTGTGACCCTGACCCTGTTGAGAGTGTATCCAGGATAGAGGAACTATCAGTGACTCTCCAATCAAAGTAGTTCCCAATCATTCCCCTGGTCTACCAGATCTCCTTTCTCCTGGGTTCCACATTCAAAGGAAATTTGTATTGTGATCAGCAATGTATCAGTATTGTTCCCAATAGATGGTCCTATGTAGCTCAATGGGTAGAGCAAGGAACTAACGCTGCCAGGGTTGGGGGTTTCATTCCCACTGTAAGCATTCCTGGTACTAGAAGATGCTCATGTTGAAAGCCTCCACCAAGTTGCAGAAGCTGGTTCAGGGGTTAGGACTCAAGTTCTGGACAAGTTTCATAACAGACACTGCGGGCCCTGGAACAGAGCCTCACATTGGGGTTTCACTTGGTCCTAACTTTCAAAGGTATTTTAGAGTTTTGAGTCAGGACCAGTAGAAACAGAGCTGGAGCAGTGTGAATAAACTCCAGCCTAACTTGTAGGAGCGATCCTTTCTTCATGGTTTTCTTCCTCCTCCCCTCGAACAGTAATTATTTGGAACGATCCTGCAGTATTAAGAGTTAAAGGGCAGAGTTGCTAGCAGTACATGAAGATGGCGTGTTAGCTCACATTTGCAAGATCCAAGGTAGTCGAGGTGCAGCTTGTGGCCCCTCTTGGTTCCCTCCAGGGTGCACTTGGTGGCGAAGAAGTGGCAAGCGGAGTCGAAGGTCTTGTTGTCGTTACCGCAAACCTGGAGATGCAGGAACAGACAGAGATGAGCTCCGGGCTTTGAGGTACTTGGTGGGGATATTTCAACAGTCATGTGATGACAAAGCACCTCGCAGTACTACGAGTGCATCCATGTCTAGCACGGGCTGTAGCCCCTGTAGGAATCAAACCGCTAACTCGGTTTTATATAAACTTGCTAGCTTATATAAAATGGGATGCATTCTTTGATTGTTGACCTACTATGATAGTTGAATAAGCTATGATGCTTGCTACTTGTTGACCAACAATAAATTGTAATTGGTGGGCCACCAGGGGCCACCAGGGGCCCCCAGGTTGGAGATACCCTATTTTTTAATCTGTCAATTTGCTATATAATCCTGCGCAGAATATGTGCGTATGTGACAAGATTCCAACATATGACTGGACTACAAATAAGAGTTAAAGTCACATTCCCGACACAAAGTTGAAGAGATGCTGAATGTGGTTGAACTTACGTGCTCGAACTCTCCGATGGCGGTGGGGCAGGTGGAAGGGTCCTGGCAGACACACATGGGGGTGTTGCTCTCATCAACCTCACACACTTTGCCCTTCTTGCAGTGGTGGTTCAGGCAGGGGTCTGGGGAGATACCAGGAAATAAGAGGACCGGTGTCAGTCATAGTTTATGGCTCTTAAATAAAACAGTAACATAACACGACACTCTTGACCCGATCTATTGACACGGTTTAGTGAGTTTCCCGCCCAAAGGCAAGTCAATGGATTTAATCATGTTTGAGCTAAATAAGCTAAAAGAATCAGGAAGATACTTTATTAATCCAAGGGGGGAAATTTCTCTGTTACAGCAGCAATGAAATAGAATAACACAACTAAGAATATAAATAATAATAATAGGAATAATAAATAAAATATAGAATAACAATTAAAATAAAAAAATTAATAATAAAAATAATGATAAAAAATAAACTATACTATACAAAATATGAGATACAAATAAGAAAAAAAGCTATCCAGATTTGGCCTACTGTTAAACAATGACACAAAGACAAATACAACAAAATAACATGTTGTGTCAAACAGGCTATATTATTAGAAACGCTCATATTTTGTAACTGAATACATCAAAACTCTGGACATTGTTCTGTCCTATTCTTTTATTTCTACATTTTAGGTTCTTCTTTGTTCAGTCTTGCTATCTTCTGTTCTATTTCATTCTGTTCTGTATTGTGCAGGTTCTATTTCAGTTTATTTCCACTCCAGTCACTAAAATGTCTCCGTTCTCCAAGTAGTCTCAGCTAAGTGGTCCTGCAGACCCTGCCATGTATATATTCTGGTGCTGGCGTTGCAGCGAGCCCGTGGCGGTGCCCCTGCTTCCCCAACGCCGGGCTGCAGGGTGGAACAAATAATTACAGGCCTGTCCCGGGAGAACGAGGCAGTCTGTCATTATGGCTGTTTGTCTTGCCAGCCCGAGGCGTTGCTGAACCCGCCGCTATCTCACAACCCAGAGACTTGGAGGATGGAGGAGTGAGACGCAGCTGAACCAAACGCTGTCAGGATGCGTGAGCGATGCGTCGGCTAACGAACACGATGCGGTTTTATTTCTGGTGGCGCTGTGGAACCGCCGCAAACGACAGGATGTATAGAAGTTTGACTTATTATCTCAGCTTTTGACTTGAGATCAATTTGCATGTGTGTGCATGAGTGTATTGTGTGCAGTAGCTAGCAGGCACAGTAAGTCTGTCTGAGCGTGTGTGTGGGTGGGTGGGTGGCTTTGTACATGCATACTTTCTTAGTATGTGTGTAATGGGATCATTGAGTTCAGGGAACAGTTTCTTTCGCACAAAGTGTGTGTGTGTGTGTGTGTGTGTGTGAACTCACTCTCAGCAACGACATCCTCGACAACCTCGATGGCCTCGTCAAACTCTCCGGTCTCGATCTGCACCGGGTTGGCTCCCACCTCGGCCTCCTGGGAGAAACGAGCGCAAGAGGGGTCAGAGGGCGAACCAACACTGAACCAACACCAAACCTCTCCCAGACAAAACCACATGCAGAGGCGTTGTTAAAGTTACGCTGAAGCTATTTGAGTTACAGAGTTAAAAATAATTAGAGGACAGTTGTTGTTTGGGGGGTTGAATTCAAACATGGTCTGGAGGGTGGAGAGGAAATGCTCTCCTCTCCTAACGTTTACCTTCTGCAAGGCACCGAACTCCCACCTGCTGCAGACAAACCTCCCTGACTTGATAAAGCTTTAAAAGACAGAATGTACTCTCTGCGTTTGGTGGCGCAGATGGTAAAGTGTAAGATTGCCATGCAACAGACTGCAGGTCTATTTCTGCCCACTTAAACCAAACCGCTTAAATACCCCTGGTTGGTTTCGTCACCACTAAAGAGCGCTAAAGAGAGGCTCCGCCCTGCAGGCCAAACACAGCATGGGCGAGAGCGACCATAATATCCAACAATAACAAGCAGCTGGGTGCACATGTGGTGAAGCCATGAAAAAACGTAATGGCTTCCTGACCGGCTGGCGGACTCACGCTCGGCTAAAATTAAGGGCTGTGGGATCTCTGGTCCCGCTGGACCTCTGGAACAGGAAATGGTAAAACGTTCACATGAAAGCTCCCTCGCTCTTTGTCTCCGGGACTTTTTACAGTTTAGAATTGTTTTGCAACGGAGACCGTGATGGACCGCTTGGAAGACAGTTAGCAATGGATATGAAGGACAGGCTGCCATGTTGGAAGAGAGCTTGTTGACTTTCCCTCCTTTTACTGCAGCACAGAAGCATCACAATCTTTTGTTGTTACTCCTCCAACATGGCGGCATGTCCCTCATAATGATGATCACCACGCTCCAGTTATGCCACGAGAGGCGTCTACTAGCAGGATGAGAATCGATTTCTTCATCAAAGTACAATAAACGTGCAGGAATGTGTCTTTGCGTCGTTGGTGGGGGGAAATTTCTAGACCTTGCAGAGGTTTACAGGACTGAAACGTCAACGATGTCAATGTCCTCTGAACCTGTTTACTTTAAATCTGACTTTAAATCTTGATGATTGCTGCCGTCTGAGCCCAGAGGATCATCAGCATTGGATGATCTCTGAGCAGCTGTGAGACTCAACAAGCATCATGGAGGCCAGATGAAACCCAGATGTGTTTCCCAAAACATCAGAGCACTGACATCAACTGTATACAGCAGTGGTTTACAACCTCGGGGGGGTCAGGACCTCCACCACTGCAGATGATTTATGTAGTGAGAATAAACATTACTAAACATTACTACTAAACTATTACTGTGTCTGCATCAGTGTGGACGGACCTCAACAACAATCTCCTCAGCAACAAGCTCCTCTTCTACTGGCTCTTCCACGATGGGCTCCTCCTCAGTCTGGGGGGAGGCAACACACACACACACACACACACATGCACGCACACACACACACACACACACACACGTGTTAAATCCTCACACATTTCAACACACACCCACTTGCAGATACACACAGGAAAGCACTTGAATGAAGGAAGGAACACGTGCAGAAGCAGACACGATGATCTCACTCACTCACACATGCACACACACACACACACACACACACACACACATTCAATCTTCACACACTTGTACATGAACACACAACCACACCTACACTCAGGACAGAACTGGAATGAAGGGACATAGAGAAGAAGCACAATGATTGCACGCACGTACGCACACACACACACACACACACACACAACTGCTCGTGAACACATTCTGGATACACACAGGAAAGCACTTGAATCAAAGAACACATGGAGAAGCAGACACAATGATCACACACACACACACACACGTTAAATCATCACACACGTGCACGTGAACTCACAGCCGCTCAGGGAAACACACCATCGAATGAGCATGCCTGCAGACACAAGAGACACAAAGAGGATGCACACACACACACACACACACACACACACACATACACACACAGGAAAGTGGCCAAACAAAAGAACATAAAGAAAAAGAGAACACACACACACACACACACACGGTGTAACTTACAGGAGCAGCCATGGCGTGGCCAGCCAGGCAGAGGAGGAAGATGATCCACACCCTCATCTTCAGATTCTGACAAACAGAACAGATCAGATGTCAGTTTCATATTCACACTCAGAAACGATCTCAAGCAGAATCACCGACATTCAAACCTTTAGGCCTGTTTTTGTTTCTCACTCATGCTGGGCAAGGATGAAGTGAAGAGTAAACACCCCTTTACCCCCTTCTAGGTCTGACACAACTCTTTATGGTGTAAATGTGTAATATCCTAGTGAGCAGCATCAAACTGAGGTAGGATTTATGAAATCAGCATCTTGTTAGAAAAAAAGCAGAAACATTTCTGAAAGTATAATTGATTTCTCTTCACATTGGTGATCGGTGCTTTATGATCACTGACTGGAGGTCAGAATTTACCCTCCTTTATTTACCACTACTTCACTGGTAGTGACTCTCAGTCCCCCAAACCAATGGAAGAGGAAGTGATCATCCAGTCAGTTGGTTAACTTTTAACTACTTTTAAATATATATAAATAAATCTAAAAAATAATTGTAAACAATCTTTAGAATAACAAGTATTCTTTAATCTTCTACACATAAGAAGAGTCGCCCTTTCTGGATCATTAAGCATTAGTCCTAAATAAAATAATCTTAATAAAACCCTCAAACAACGGCAGAGAAATATCTGATAAAAGTCAAACACTGTCAAAAGTAAAAGAGCATCAAGGAACCTTCAGGGTTCTTCAAACTGCAACCATAAGGAGACCCCAGAAGGTTCCTTGAGGAACCCCTTTGTTAAAGAATGAACCTTTTAGGGATATTTTGTCTTTCTTGAATCCTACGGTGCTGATTGGCTCCCTTTGGATCGTAGAGGAGCCTGTAATGATCCCCTAGTTTTTAGAGTGTCGGCAAAAAAGGGTTTCCGACAACAAGCTCAGTGTGCAACAGATTTCCAGAGTCACACAATGGATCGATGGACGCTCTCCAGTTCCCAAACAAACCACTCACTGTCTGCCTTGTTTACTTGCAGGCCGTGTTAAAATCGTCTGTGGCTGTTTGTGGTTTTGTTGAAATGCCTCTCACAGTCCAGCCGACTGGATGTGGAGAATACATCCATACATCACAGAGCTCCTGTCCAGCACAGTAGCCGATTACACCGAATTAGATGGACTTACAATATAATACCACCAGGCTGAATCACTGAACAGTCCCGTAAACAGATTAAATACCTAACAGTCCTCTAGTCCTGTGTTGTAGATCTTTTTTTCCACTAGCCCAGTCCTACGCTACACTCCATTACATGTCTCAACCCATGACAAATCCATGAGAATATGACATTGATGTGTGGTGCTGTGTAACTGCATGGGTTCCACTGGGACCATGTAAGGCACTTTTAAAAGCCTCCATCAATATTGATGTATTATGTGACTTTTCCTATGCGGCTGACCTTGAAAATAAATTTGTGACATGGAAAAACTATCATTCTCTCCTGCTGCCTGCGTGAGAAAAAGCAGCAGCAAAACCCAAACTCGTTGGATATCTCCAAGCCGAGCATTCATGGCGCGAGAGGAGAGTCGGCTATCTTTCTTCCTCTCGTCTTTCAGAGTGGCTTGAGATGATATCCTCCCTCCTCTCCTTCATCATGTCTCATCTGGAGGACTAAATAAGGACGCTTTGTTTGGCAGCAGTGCATGCCATAGCTTTATCTCATATAGCATGCTCTCTCTCTCTCTCTCTCTCTTCTCTCTCTCTCTCTCTCTCTCTCTCTCTCTCTCTCTCTCTCTCTCTCCACCATCCAGACATCCAGAAACACTATTTATCCCTCAGGTGATCAAAGGACCTATGTGGTGTATAGGGGTTTGTTAAAGTGATCCTATCTGTTCATGTCTGGGGAAGTTAAGATCAAAGTGTTAATTGTTCTTTCATCTATCCCACATCCTTGATATTGTTGGGTTTTCCATTTGGCTGGATATAGAATAGATTTAGATTTACCTGGCGAGCAAAACCTGAATTTCTCAAGTCTGAGTATGTGTGGCAATATGGCTGAGATGAAGAGAACTGAACTGACACCATTGGTACAATACTTAATGTCAGAGGAGATCAGCGGATCTAAGAGGATTTACTAAACAGAGCTGTGAATAGTCTGAATTCCTTCGGCTCAGATAAGAGGTGAGCAGGTTTGAACCGACAGCAGATGAACACAAATAAAAGACATTTCCAAACATGTCTCGGGACAATTTGAAGCTTTTTCCTTTACATTCTTTCAACACTAATTATCAAGTTAGATGGAGAGGGAAGAGGAGAGATTAAAAACATCGCCTTGAGGGAAACTTGACATTTGGGGGGGGTGGAGCTTGGTGTTCTGGAAAATGCACCATGCCCTATGACATGAAGCGTCTGAATAGGACAACATGTTTGGACAGATGCAGTAGAAAAGGGTAAACTTTGCATAGTGGAAGCGAGGCGGAGGGTGTTGACGGTAACGCATGTGGTCTGAAAAACCCTCGAGCGACACAAGAGCATTCTGGCGTTTCAAATTACAAAGATTTATTGACATTCTCTTGTAGGCTCTTTTTTTTGCCTTTAGGTAACGAATACCCTCATAACATGATTCTAGTCCTGTATCCTACTATCCTACTATAACCTACCACTTGTTGACTGTGAATGCAGGGGCCATATTCACCAGCAATGAAGCGCTGATCTAGATGGTAGCCAATGGTCGGGTCTCCATCCTCTATCTACCTGCTATGTGCACTGCAACCTTCTCAAATGTTCTGAGTGTGTTGAAACCCATGGAACCCATGTCGTGCAACACTTCCTGTAGCTTCTGGTTGAACCAAGAACAGTTTCACGTTCTCCACATAATTCAAAAGGCAATACTCCTATGACATGATGATCTGTAGGACTGCAGATCAGGTCTCCGATCATCACCATCTAGAAGGCAAATCATATCCTGGATCTGCACTCCTGTTCTGGTGTGCAGGATTGTACAGGATTGTAGCTCCACCCCCTCAAGAGGAATTGTTTAGTACCAGAAATGAGGCAGGGTGTAGACGGGGCTTCTACAATGGTGACCACTGTTTGTGAAGGTCCAGAGCAACTAGGCCATGAAGTCTCAACTGGGTTTGGACGTGGAAAAATACAGCGACCCTGGCAGAGGACGCAGACAGTGACGTCTCAAAATAACTCGCACACAAGGAAAGTTCTCTCCACCTTTGAAAAGGGGGAGCTAAAAAAAACCCCCGAGGCGTTCTGCTGACGGGAAATTTCGTCCAAAAGAACATCTAACAAACATTTAAGTGGCGCGTCTGACTGAGAGCAAGCAACGCTAAATCTGATTGCAGAGAAAGAAAATAAAAACTGGTCTCATCTCCAAGAATGTCAGGTCAGTGTTTGATTTGGAGGAACACGGCGTTCCCATCTCATGTCTGTTTTAACACATTCCTATTTAGCCAGGCGAGGTGAAAGTCATTCCGCTCTGCTCGGCAGGACGGAGGAGGCCGGCCGGACGGACTGACGTAACAGCAAAACAAATTATTTTATTTGGAAAGCTGCTCTCATAATCAAACAGGGCAGAGGCTAAAAGGGAAACTTCAGTCTCATAAAGAAGGCCTTTTTCCCCTCAAACGTATTTAATTTGGGAGGTTTGTTAGGTAAGCAAGTGGCCACGGGGGTGTAAACTCGCAATGGAGGAAAACAACCCGGCGCTAATACAGATGTCTCACTCTCTAATTACGATTTCTCTTCCTCTCACTGCTTCTGTCTCTTTTTTCCAACAGGCTTTAAAGGAAATAGATTCAGAGGAATTCTTTCTGCCTCTCCCCCGGTGACATAACAGGTGGGTTGGATGCCTGGAAAAACAACCCGGGATACAGTCTCTCTGCCTGTCGCCGAGTCGCCCAGCAAATACTGCAGGCAAACACCGCTGCCATGCGAAGGCCTATAAAGAGGCAAATGTACTGCAAAGGCACTGGGAATAAACAGACTCTCTCTCTATCTTTAGCCCCGTTTACACAGGACCTCTGCATTTCGTGAAAGGTACAGGATAATGAAATTTGCTGAAATCACTGGTGCCTCGGATTGTATAACGTCCAAATCACTTCCTGATTTCACAAAGCAAACCTTGAAGTTTGTGCCGGAAAATGCATTCAAAATCTTCCTCTATAGATTCCACCTCTAGAACAAGAAGAACAAGAAACCATGCACTAAAAGCACATGACCTAATGTCACATGAGACTAGCTTGATCAGGGAACCTCTGTCTTCACCAAGGTCATTTGTGCAGGCATGATTAAAATCACTAATTACCAATCACTGGATGTCCCCAGGTTATACAAGTCACATGTGAATAGAGTGCACTTGTCAACTCCACTTAACTTGCATCTTCTTCCAAACCTGAGACCTGATACTGACTAGGAAATGTTGGTTGAATAGTAGTGTTGCTAAGAAAAGGGTCATGCTCATATCCATCAGACTTTTTAAATTGACTCCCTGCAGTGTTGCTCTGCCTCTCCACCCCCCAAAAAGGAGTTGTTTGGAAAATCCTGCACTACTATTGCAGGATAGAGGCAGGGGGAGGGAGCACACTTCAACAGTGGCCTCCACCACTTGCTCTTTATCATGTACTGATGTGTTTGACTAGGGGTTGGCCCAAACAGGCAGTGGAATGTAAATGGCCAAACAGGTGGTAGAAACCCTCAATAAACCTTGGCTTGTGTATATGAGGAGTTTCATTACTAGTCCAACCATTTCCTATAGAGCCAAGGGACCTGGGAAACTTGACGATATGTGGACGGTCAACCGACTCGTCGGCCGAGAAAAGTTTTCCAAGGCTGAACTTTTCATGATCATCAGCTGTCCACAACCAATCAGATTTCCAGGCTTCCTTGTTTCCTACTCATGTGATTTTGTTTCATGTACGAACAATAGTTCTGCCATTGAAGGCTTCCCGGTTCTCAACAACTGTTATTTGAAAGACTACAGGAATAAACGACTCAAAAACGGTTGGTTGGAGAATGGTTGACCCATCGATGGTCGATGAGAAGATCTGAAGTCATTTCATTGAGTTTTTGTATGTTTATTTTTGAGGATTATTTTTGCTAGCTAGCTGCTCATAAAAATCAGGCAACGTCATTGCAGGGAGAATAGACTGAAATGCCTCTAGCACCACCTACAATCGGTCAGAACAGAGCAACCCATTGCAACTGCTTATCCTAACTAGTGAAGTGAAGTACTTTTCAGAGGTGCATTCCACATGGTCGATCACAAGGCACAGCCGAGCCCCATCCCGGAACGAGTGTTTTCTCCTTTGAATATGGAGCCCCTTGAATCTAAGCTACCTCCTCTTGGACTTGCAACAAGATACCCGGCGACAAATCCAATTTCTTGAGAGTGAGCAGGCCAGGGGGAAATCCCTTTAAGTGGGCTGGACAAAGGCTCGTTTTCAGAGAGAGAGGGATTCAGCGCAAGTCACTCAGGCTGCCAGTCATCCCTATCACTCAGGAAACACCAGGCACAAAGGAGAGAGGGTGGAGGAGAGCCGAGGAGGACGGGGGAGGACGGGGGAGGAAAGTAAAAGAGCAGCGCAGGATCTATGTAACCTGAGTTCTGCGTCACCTGACCTCCTTTGACTCAGTTTGCCCATCCCCCCTTCTCTTCGCCCCATCAGGGCCGACCCTCTGTTTCTGGCTGTCCATCAGGTTTCACCGAGTCCCTACTGAGCCCTTGGCATCAGGCGGTAAACAGTTCGCTCGACGCCAGTTCTCTCAGTAACTTGATAATCTGCGTTTTTGTCCTTTCTTGTCTTCTGTCCAAGCTGGCGTTCCTCTTTTATCCCTCCTCTAGATAGAAACCAACTGTTTTTCCAACTGCATTGTAGTAGCTGTTCTGTTCCTCATCATGAGACGTCTGGTTAGATATCAGACTGACATCCTTTAGAGCACTTATACATGGGACTAACCTGGTGAAATCATGCCTAAATAAATGAATGATCACAATGAAGTCTATTTGGTGCAAGTTTACCCTGGGATGAAAGGTGTTTTGTCATCTCTGGTGACCTATCCCACTCTTTCTGTTATACGTACACTGGAAGCCAGGAGGCCTCAACCTTTGAGTTGTTTCCAACATTTATCATGGCCGTGTTAATGCTTTTCTACCCATCAAGCTAATAAATGACCATGTCTTCTCCTCTCTGATCTCTGGACCTCAACATCATCAACCTCAACCATCATGAAGCTTCTCCATCTGCTGCTCTCAACACCCGGTGTCAGGTAGGTCTTTACTGGAAGAAACCCTCTGGAGACAGGAAGTGACCCACTTTATGTTTCAACAGAAGAAGAACTGGGTAGTTAGCATGAGCAGCGATAGCCACCGTGGCTGAACAAAGAAAAGAGCGCCACCTACAGGAACTCAAACTCCATCAATAGAAAATCCAAGGAGGAAGACTTCACCGTACTGGACACACTGTTTGATTGACAGGTGAGGAACACCACAGTGAGGCTGAGAGACGAAGATGGTCAGTCGGTTTCTGTCTCTTCCTGACCACTAAGCCAACAGACCACTTCCATTCCTCTCAGTCAGACAGTAAATCTCTCCTCCCCCTGATTTCCATCCTACTGTGATTTTACACTTCCACCTCAGCAGAATGACTCATATTTGGTTTCTCTCTCTCTCTCTCTCTCTCTCTCTCTCTCTCTCTCTCTCTCTGTATCTCTATGCCTCTCTCCCTCTTTATTTGACATTTTTCCTCAACGTTTCTTCTCTCTCCTCTCTTTCTTCCTTCTCAAACAGGTCTCCCTCTCTCTATATCGCTATCCATCTCTTTCTTTCTCTGTATGCCTCTCTCCCTTTCTTTTTCTGTCTCTTTCCCTTCTTTTCTCTCTATATCTCTCTGCCTTTCTCTTGATATTTCTCTCTCTATCTCTTTGTCTTTTTCTCTTTCTTACTCTCTTGCTGACTCAGTTTTTCTTCTCCACTGAACTGAGACAGGAGCCCAGTCCTTCCTTCCTGTTGGCAGATTACAGCTTTTCTGGAGGTTGCCAGGCGGACCCAGTATTTCCCAGCATCCTCAGCTAACACCCCCCCCCCCCCCCCCCTCTCCGGTTAAGACCTGCCACCTCAACAATTAACCACCTTTCATCTGCCAGAAACCGACGTCTCCACCTCACTCATACTAATGCAGCTGTATTGTCGGGTGTGAAGAATTTGAAAAACATGAACTCTCTTTTCTTTCTCAAACAATTTTCCTCGTCTAATTCAGTCTGAGAGGCGAGGAAAGGATCGGAAGCGCGTTATCACTCTGGGACTTCTGAGGAATTTGAATGGTTGGCATCAAAAGCCACTAAGGGCTTATCAGTCTCTCTCTCTCTCTCTCTCTCTCTCTCTCTCTCTCTCTCTCTCTCTCTCTCTCTCTCTCTCTCTCTCTCTCTCTCTCTCTCTCTCTCTCTCTCTCTCAGTCGGTGGGTGAATATGAGTGAGATCTGACATCTGCACAAACTCACAAAGCCTCCAAACAGCTGGTAACGAATCCCTATGGCAACCCGCATTCCTTTACATGGGAGTAATTGGGAGGGGGGGGAGTAACAGAGGGAGGGAGGGGGGGGAGGGAGGGAGGGAGAGATATTTGTCTGAGAAACACTCCCAGTACTCTTTCAGGCTTTGTGGAATCCCATCCCCCCTTTCTCCCCCTCCCTCCCCCCCCCCCCCCCCCCCCCCCCCCCCCCCCTCCCTCCTTCTCTCCCTCTCAGTTCAACTCAGGAACTTTCATGGCTGTTTATCAGAAGCTTTACTGACAAAGAGGTTTACAGAAAAAGTCCCACCACGTCCATTCAAACCAAACTGGTGATGGAAACTCAAACGACACAACAGTCCATAATCACAAACATCATAATAACACAGGAGTTATGTTGTTGTGCAGATCATTCAAAAACCAGTAAGGGCATATCAGACTGTGTGTGTGTGTGTGTGTGTGTGTGTGTCTGACCCCCGCCCCCCCCCCCGCCCCCCCCCCCCTCCTCTTCTTATTGCCTATGTGGCACAATACCTCCCCATTGCCCCAGAGGGTGAATCCTCATAACCACCAAGCAGGATGAGGTTTCCTGGCAGCTCCTCTAACAGTAATGACAGACTGACCTGAGATCAGCAGCTGTTCATCTTCTCAGTAGTTTTAAGAGTTTTAATAGTTTTAATAGTTTTAATAGTTTTAATAGTTTTAATAGTTTTAATAGCAGCAAACTGGGTGGGAATTGACGTCCAGGCAGGTAACCAACTAAGACTTTAGTCTGATTCTTTTCTGAACAGGTAAAAGATTTGCTGCCCTGTTTTCTGACTGACATGCAGGACAACAGACGGGTTGGTTTTAACTGGTTATTGCATCTGTCAAACAAATCTAAAGTCATTTCTGGAAAGAATATACTTTTAAAGGTTACAAGTTTTAACTTTCAGCTTTGCAAACTCTTTGTTGACAGTAAAACCTTTTACAGCATGATTGGATCGTCTCACAAAAACTAACTAAGTTTGTCAGTAAGTTCAACTGTCAACTTTACTCACCACTCACAACTTTTTCTGTCAGAAGCGTAATAATAAATATAAATAATAACTGTTGTGACGGTTGCTGAAGTCAAACCAAACTGTCCTTGCTAACCCTCCAGGACAGGAGATGCTCTTACCTTCAGCTTGCAGAGCAGGAAACCAAGAGAGAAGTCAGCTGTCGGCGGGCCTGAGACGATCTAACAGCCAGACCAGATCACACAGGAGACCTCTGCAGTGGGACGGCCCAGTCAGACCCAGACCCCCCCCCCCCCCCCTCACCCCCCCTCCTCCTGCCCAGGGGGGCCGGGCCTAAAGTTAACTCTCTGCTACCACCAAGTTGTCCTCCAATGAGGCTTTTCAGACCGTTTAAAGGTTAGTTTGATCTTTATAGAAACCAGACATGGAAATATGAGAATATGAGAAACAATAATATAAACTTTATTTATATAGACGTCTCTAAAAGCAGACTTAAAAGCAAAGAGTAAAGTATCTAAATAATAATAATAATCATAATCATAATCATAATCATAATCATAATCATAATAATCAAAATAACTAAATATAGTAAAAAATAAAATAAAATAGAAACATAAACATAACATTAAAAAGTGAAAAAATGAAGAAAACAAAATAGAAAATAAGGTAAAAGAAAAATATCGGTTACCAATGGTTACAAGGGATCACGCCACCATGTTGAAAAAATCTTTATTTTTATTATATTTTCTCAAAAAAAAAATCATTATATTACAAAAAATGTGTTAATCTGAGCAGATTAAGAGACTTCAGCAAAATGGGATGAAAAACTAACAAAATCTTTGTGCCAATCATTGTTATTGTTGTTGTCTATCAGTCCTGCAGCAGCATCTCTCTGTGGGGGGTCACAGTAGATTTACTCCATCATAAATACACTGACCTGTTTGAGGAACAAGATGCTAGTGGAGTACCAGCAGGTCAGGATGATCATACAGCTGGTTATTAGTGTGGTCTCACAGCAGCTGAACTGAACTGCTCAGCGGGCTGGTCCAGGATCAGCTCTGCTGTTAGCCTGTTGAGATCGATGGTGAGGTCAGAACATGTCGGTGTGATGTTGTGGACGAGGTGTTGGTGGTGGTTGCTGACTGAGAGGATCTTTATTCTTTATATTTATCTTTATTATTATGTTATTATATTATTATATTATAATATCTTTATCATTATTATTATTTGTTATTATATTGGTGTTGATTATGAAGCTTCAGTCCTTTAACTCTGTGAGAACATTTGGTCCTCCAGGGATCCTGTAGGAAGTGACACCTCATCACACCTGCCGCCCGCCGCCAGACAGCAGCGCTCAGTCTGTCTGTCTGTCTGTCTGTTCTGTTCCCACAGAACATGATGAGAGGAACATCTGGATGGGAGGAGGGAGGGGGGGGGGGGAGGGGGGAGGGAGGGGGGAGAGAAGAGCAGCGATGCAACGTGGCGTTTTCCATCCTGCCTGGAAGCCAGAGTCCAGCTGATGATGGAGAGAAAAGAGGAGGAGGAGGAGGAGGAGGAGGAGTTTTGACTCCTCTCTTTCCTTCTATCTTTTTCTCTTCCTCCCACATCTCTTTTTTTCTCCCTTCCTCCCTTTGTCTTTCTCTCCTTCCCTCTCATGCCGTTTCTCCCCCTCTTTCTTTTCTCTTCTTCCCTCTTTCCCTCCCTCTCTTCTTCCCTGCCCCACCTCTCTCTCTCTCTTCTTCTTTCCCCTCCTCATATTTTTGTTCTCCCTCTTTCTCCCTCCCTGCCTCTTTCTTTTCTCTCTCCTCTCAGTTCTCTTTTTCTCTCAGCCTCTGTCTTTCGCTATCTTTCCCTCCTCCTCCTCTCTCTCTCTTCTCCCCTCTCCCCCCCTCCCTCTCTCTCTCTCTCTCTCTGTATACGTGGCAGTAGTCTCTCTGTATTAGATACTAACAGCATCAGTTTCTGTTAAATTGTCTGCAAATTAACTATTAAAGTGCTGAAGAATCATCATGACATCATCACACAAACTGAATGGGAAACATGAAATATGAAACATGAAATATGAAACATGAAACATGAAACATGAAATATGAAAGCCATCGCTGCCATGTCATAAACAACAACACTGACCTTCTTGGTATTAAGAACAAACATGACGACAGATTAAAGCTCCAAGAGAAAAAGTGATGAAGTGAATTGTCATTTGGCATCAAGAGCACAGAAACATTCAACTTCATAAATGATCAAACTTAACTAACTAAATCCAATTTAGTGGAAATATGAAAAGTTTAAATATGAAAAGTTACACGACTCAAAACTATTTTAATAAGTTTGATTACTTTTGACTTTCATGTCATATTTTCCCTTCAAGTTTTCTTCTTTCTGCCTCCCAGGATCACCTGGACGTGAAAAGTACACTTCACACCTCAGAGTGTTTTAGAGAGAGAGAGAGAGAGAGAGAGAGAGAGAGAGAGCGAGAGAGAGAGAGAGAGAGAGAGCGAGAGAGAGAGCGAGAGAGAGAGAGAGGGAGGGAGGGATGAAAATAGTTAAACCCAACATCAGACATCAAAGGTGTTTTTTTTACCACTATTTCCTCCATAAAGTCTCTCCGGTTCTTAAAGTGATTACTGCTGTAGCCGGGGGGGGGGGGGGGGCTTCAGCCTGATGGATGTTTTGCTGTGAGTCCAACCAACCAACCAACCAACCCTCCTCTTCCTCCTCCTCCTCCTCTTCCTCCTCTCAACACACAACAACGACAGCGTAGCCAAACATTATAAACGCCCACCGAAATAAATTATGGGTCTTTTTTTTTTGTTGTTGCTCTTTTGAAAATACCTGCAGGTGTAAATGACACGTTGGCTGAGCAGGAAGAATCAAAACACAAATCAGAGCTTCATCATGAAGACTAAACACGACCCACACAATGAAGTCTGCAGCACTATGAAGCTTCATAGGAAAGACTCGACTTCCCGGTCAGTTTCTCTGTAGAAGTTATTTGTTGTACTTGGACAAAAGCAGTAGTACTTCTCCATCGGCCACGATCAATCAAGGGATACAGGGACATTTAGTTTCATCTATTAAATAGATAAAAACATGTGATTCTGTCAGTAGATGATCATGAGAAGGTGATCATCTTTTCTTCTAACCTCTTATTTCCTTTCCTATCAATTCTCTCTCATCTATGATCATTCTGGGGTCGCTGTGACCTTTGACCTCCTTACTAAGATGAGCTGGAACATGGGATGTGAGGTCGTTGCAGCAGCAAAAGTCACAGGATTCAGCAGGGAAAAGAAATATGAGGCTGTAAAGCAAGCAATAAAAATACAAGAACAATAAGAAATATTAATAATAAAACAATAAAAACACATAAATAAATAAATAGAATAGAAACAATTGACGGTAATGGTAAATATATGCTGCTGTGACAGAGAGAAAATGCAGAAGTATGTAGGAAAAACAGCAAATACATGTTAAACTTGTGCAGTATAATATATGAATAAATATCATAAGTATATATAAATAAAGACGTGTCATGTGTAGGTTTCTACTGGTATTCTACTGCTACTCTGAAACTCCAGCTAAATGCCTGAAACGCAACGATGGGAAACGTAAACGTCTTCTTGAGGGAAGCCGGTGACGTAGACGTTCCTCAAAACAGTCTGGTTACACACACACACACACACACACACACACACACACACACACACACACACACACACACACACACTGATTGGTAGGTAGAGCCTGTAATCAGAGGACAAGAGATGAGCTCAGCGCCTGACCGCATGCAAAGCTGCAGCCGAGGCCGTGAGGACCTGAAGGAACACACTGTGATGTACCAGGAAGACGCTGATAAACACTGCGGTCGGGATGAATCTGTACAGGTGATGACAAAACCTGTTATTGCTCTGCGGTGTTTGATGCCATTGTCCACTGGTAGTGCGGCTTGCGGCGTGGCGCAATGCATCATGGTCCTCCATCAACAATACGTTTCCAAATCGTCTCATAACTCTTTTTAAATCTCTTCCTCTAAATAGACCTGAGTAAAGAAAGAGAGGTAATAATAGACGGAGAAGTTTGAATAGGCTTTATTCAGCCTGGCAAACATTTGAACAGCTTCAAAACTGGAAAACACAAACAAGGATGACAGAAATATTTATTTATATTCAGCAAACAAATATTTCTAAATACTGCAAGTTCTTCAACCTTTGGTGAGACTTGACAGTGTACTGTTCCCAGAGTACACGCCACCATGTACACGCCACCATGTACACGCCACCATGTACACGCCACCATGTTCAGACACTAGTTGGCTAGCTAGCTTGATTTGTATGCCCACCTTTAATTGACAGCAAGTTCATACCTCGGGGTTGTCAAAAGGCATTCTGGGAAATGTAGGAAATCACTAACTGAAGTAGAAGTAGACGAAGCAGGTTGAGGGACTGAACATCTCAGACTGGTGAGATCTGACAGCGGATCAGTGTCTGAGGTGGATTTGTTCTTTAAGCTGAACTTGACAGTTTGGCATGTTGGCGACCGCAAATGGCCGTCGGTCCGTCCATCGGTCCGTCCGTCGGTCCGTCCATCTGTCCATCCGTCCTCCCGGCAGATCAGACGTACATTCGTTCTCCATATAAAGGACGTGGCTGCAATCGGCATTGATTGGCTGCAGCTGGTGCTGGATCCAGGAAGAGTCAGGACACACTCCTTTAGACACTTCTGGATTTCACTCTTCAGTCTTTATTAGTTGCTTCTTGTGTGGAGATTTCCCGCCAGCGACCAAACCGACACCAAAATATAAAGAATTTGAGCCAACAGGAAGAATCCATGGGGTCTCGATTAGTGGGGGTGAGACGCTTTCCTCTGCTGCAGCCACAGTTTGGGATTCAGGATGGATTTTTGTACAAAGATCCTCTCTAATACAGTTAGGAACACAGCATAGGAACCAGTATCTGGTAAACCACAAGCCAGAATGCAGATTGAACCAAAACAACGGAGGCCGTCGTGCAAAAGAGACTTTCTGAGGGTTTGGATGTTTTAAAAATAGACAAAATCTTTGTGGGAAACATTTTTGGCTTTTAGGAATTAAAGTATCATTTTACCTTTAACCTTTAATGGACTCGAACTGAGTTGGACTGGAACAAAGCGGTCCTGACTACAGCCTGGATACGTCTGAGGGAGGTTTTCACCACCTACCTCCATCACTGATGTCACTTCCTGCTGTAGAACGTGACGCCCGGCCGTGCAGCAGAGAGAGAGAGAGCTGCTGGTGACGTGTAACGCTGAACTGGTACAGACTGTACCCAGATTTACTGCCTCTGGCACCCAGCCTGGGACTGCACACACACACACACACGCACACGCACACGCACATGCACACGCACATACACACACACACACACACAGCTTTGTTTTACTATACGTTTGTCTTACTATATTAACCTCTAATCCTATCCAAAGATCATCTGTGTCTCTGGTAGCTAGCATGCTAACGCTTTAGCATACAGTATGTTAGTTAAGGAGGTGACTAGCATGAAGACAGAGCTTTACTAATCCAGTTGGTATTAGTTTTATTATATGACATGTAGGTTCAAATCCTCCTCAGTCCACTACGACTCAACAGCACTAGAACTTTCTGTGTCCGCTGACCGGAGGAGATCTTCTGGAGGTGAATTCTTCTAGTCTTTGTTTCCGATCCGCTAGACGAGAGGCTGGTTGAGACACGTTGTTCACTTAACCAACCATCACACACACACACCTGCACACACACATCCATGTACACACACACACACACACACAGCACACACACATCCATGTACACACACACACACACCTGCACACACACATCCATGTACACACACACACACCTGCACACACATCCATGTACGCACACACACACACACACATTCACATGCACAGACACACCTGCATGCACATGCCCACAAATCCTTTCTCACTCTTTCGCATGCACACCACAACACACACACACACACACACACACACACACACACACACACACACACACAAAACACACACCACAATACACACCACACACCACACACACACGCCAGAGGGTGTAACTCCATACAGTGCAGTAAAAAGTTAAAGTGCTTCTTTCATGTAAACGCCAGACAGAAACTTCTGGAAGAAAAGACAGAAACAGACGCAGATTTAAAATTGAAAAAATAGAGAATTTCTCTTTTTTGATGAATACATTTTTTTGTCTAAATGCTGTTTTGTTTTTTTAATGCCTTTAAGGAATTATCAGACTTTACAGGCACTAGTGGACAGTTTGGTTGGATGTTTTATTTAACACAATTACAAGAAAAACAAACTATATTTTGTATCAGTAAAAGTATCGTTACTCTCAAAACGGTGAATTCTTGATGTGTTTCGAGGTTGTTGTCATACACTCTGAAAAGAAAAGAGGCTTCAAGGAACCTCTAGTCTAGGGGTTCTTCACATCGCAACCAGAGGGGAACCCCAGACGGTTCCTTGAAGAACCCCTTCATAAAGAGTTCATGGTGCTTCCATCAACCTCTACCATGTGGAGGTTCTATGGAGGAACCTTCTGATTGGCTTCCTTTGGACCTCGGCGTGTAGCGGGAAGCATCTTTAGAACATCAGGAGGAATAAAAGCTGCTGCCTCCCGGTGTTGCGTTCAGGTTGGTACACGCTTGTTCACGTGTTCAGCAGAATCTTTAAAAGGTCGTCTGGGCTCTTCGTCTCCGTCGGCTGAAGCTCAGAGGATCCTGCAGGGTCTGAAGGAGGCTGCTGAACGGGGGAAAGGCTATTAAATGTTGCAGTGTTTTGAGAGTATCGGGAACAAAAATGAAATTAAAGAGAAGCCACATATTACACAAGCTAGCAGGCTCAGAGGTGCTGATGTAGCCTGACATTACAGGGCCCTACTCAGGACTCATGAAGGTGATGAATCAGCCCCTGTGGGTTTCTTTGGCCCTGCAGCAGAACATTGCAGCCGTGGTACAACGTGATCTCAGTTACTGCAAGAGACTCGGATAAGATCACAAACAAACTAGTAATGTAATGTAGTGGCTATGGGTGTGTTTCAAGGTTACTGCTGAAGAAGTCGAGGCAAACCACCATTTTGTCGGTTTATTCCAGTGAATTCTCTCTCCCTGTGCCACACCTGCACCAATCACCTGCCTTCCTATATCCTACCTGTTACTGCCCCTAGTGGTCACTAAAGAAATACCACAACCAACACAAGATGACTAATGATGATAGTAATAAATCAAACAGTCCAGCAAATAGTTAAATAGCTTCTACTACAAATAATAAAACACTTTATTTATAGAGGATTTCTCTAAAAGCAAAGTTCACAAAGTTCTTCATGAAGACACATAAAAACAGGAATAGTGAAATATAGATGCTTCTATGGTGGTTAAAAATAAAAATAAATAAATGCATGTTTGTGTGTTTCATCTCTTTATATCTGCTCAGTCTGTCTCTCTCTCTTCCTGTGTGTGTGTGTGTGTGTGTGTGTGCGTGTGTGTGTGTGTGTGTGTGTGTGTGATATCATGCTCGTCTGTATCTGATCCAGATTCGATAAACTCTTCCAACGCTGGAATGCAAAGAAAAACAAGAGGGACCGACACGACCGACACGAGGGACCGGCAGATTCCTCACGGTGGTTTTGTGTCGTTCTGCAGAAACCGAAGGACAGCAGGAGATCAACTCTTCCAGGGAAAGATTCCACGCTGCTGTTTGACTTGCTGCCCGTCGTTCCCGTCACCTGTTGCAAGTCTTGGTTGCTGATGCCATTTTATACATGTTTACCGTAGCTTCAACCCCAAATCGAACCCTTACAAAGCATTTTTTTTAACACACTTACGCCCTTTTTCAGTTATTTTCAGTGATTTTATTACAGCAGGCGTTCGTCTCCTCGGGTTTCAGACGTGATGTGTTCTGTCTCAGCTTCAGCCACGCCAACGCTGCGTCAGTCAGAGAGAATGTTGGCAGGAAGCAGCATCGCTCCACGCGCTGTTGCAGAATGATTCAGTAGCTCTGCTCCGTTTTTTATTTTCCCCTTTTGTCACTAGAGAGCTGATGTAACGCTCCTTGTGACCTTTGACCTCTTGCTCTCCTGTCCAATCTGATCACGGCTCAGCCCCCGACATTCTTAGGCCCAATCCCAATGTCCCCCTTCACGGACTCACGGACTTTGAGGCGCGTTCCCGCTAAGTCCACGAGGGTTTAGGGCTGTTCCACTGTCAAATCATCAAGTGCATGAGGGCTCTCTCTCTCTCTCTCTCTCTCTCTCTCTCTCTCTCTCTCTCTCTCTCTCTCTCTCTCTCAGACTTTTTGAGCCCTTTATGCACACTTTCCGTAAGTCCGCATGCCTGCAGACTACAGACGCATGGCTGGGAATTACCCACAGTTCATAGCGTTGTGAGGTTAAATACGGGGTTACCAGGGGAAGCCCGGAAGCATTTAAAAAAAAAAAAAAAGGTAAACAAATGGAAGGACAAATGTTTATTCATCAACCATTTATTTAAATGTTTGCTTGATGATGCTGTTTTGACTAAATGAGCCTGGAAGACGTTCAGAAGACGTTCAGATCCCTTCAGTGTCTTGGTCGTGAAGAAAGTAAAAAACGGAAAACAAGAAGTCCCAAACCCACAATTGTACATAAAAAAAATTGGTGTCGTCAAGGTAACGCGATATGCGGCAAAGTGCTGTCCCATTCCTATTCATACAGTTTAGAGCCCTTGCACTCGCACTCAAGCCCTTACCAGGTGAGTCAGTCTGTGAAGGTTCAGGGTTCAGGCCTTAGGGGGACATTGGGATTGGGCCTCAGTGCCTTGCTCTACCCACTGAGCTGCACGAGGAATAGAACCTGTCACCCTGGCAGTGTTAGTCATCTGAACATCCAGCAGGTTAACAGCCAAACCTAAACCTCCATTTGATACAATTTCCTGATTTGCCAGAGGACTAGGGTATGATTTCATTAACTGTATGTATTTACATTTGGTATCGTGTGGTTCCGGGTATGAGACGGGTTTCCCCCCAAACAGGATAACGAAGTTGCGCTGTGAGAACCGAGAGGAAACATCAGGCTGAGACACACACACACACACACACACACACACACACACACACACACACACACACACACACACACACACACACCTGCTGCTGGTCAGCTCAGGACAGAGTGTGTGTGAGAGAGAGAGATAAATATGGAGATACAGAAACAGATGTTGAGACAGAAATATCAAGTTTCCATTCAATCTTTATGTCAAATTATGATGTTTTGAATGAACAAGCTGAATGGAAACAGAACATTTAGGTAGAATTTCCTCAACATTATAAAAAAGTGTGTGCTCTTTCCATTCATGAGATGGAGTTTTGTTTAATTGTGTGTAAATGTAAATGAGTGTGCAGCAGGGCGATGTTGGCAAACTGGATATTGGCTCAGTTTGGTCCTGCTGTGTTTCAGTAAAGGAAAGTTTCAGTCGATTCAATACAAAGAACATTTAGTGAAGCGTTCCTAACAACCGGCCGTGGTTTGAATACGGCAACCCGCTGGGCAACAGCTGCACTGGCAAAAGCAAACAGGTTGTATTTGAGTTGGTCTCTTTCAGTATATTACACAAATTGAGTCAATGGTGATACGGCACACGCCGGTATTTACCAGCGGAAACATGTCTGTATGTTTAGGACATGTTGTCGGTGTTAGTCAAGGAGAGGACAGTCACCCGTCAAACCGCCAATACAAAACATGTTGTCAAGCAGGGAAGGTTGGCACTGCTGACCATTGGGAGCCGACCTGTTCAACCACAGTCTTCTACTGGTGACCATTGGGAGCCGACCAGTTCAACCACAGTCTTCTATTGGTGACCACAGGGAGCTGACCAGTTCAACCACTGGAAACTGACCAGTTCAACCAGTCTTCTGCTCGGCCAAGTGCTTTGCTCAAAGGCTCTTCGACGGTAGAAGCTGGGGAACTGGGGTGAACATTTTTCATCCAAGTCATCCCTGAGATTTTCCCAGCCGGCCAGCTGGGATTCAAACCAGCAACCTTCTGGAGCAAACCAAAGAAGACTGCAGCTTCTTCCTACAGAGAAGATTTAGCAAGCATTAGCCGGGCTGCAAGGAGACACCGAAGCCAAATCACCAAGGACCGAAGCCACTGAGGGCTGTGTGTGTTGGGGTAACATGAGGAACCCGGTCACTGTGTTGACAGCTCTGCTATCTGTGGAGTTTGTGCTGTACACAATGTGCCTCTGTTCCCCGGAGTGGCTGGTCCAGACCGAGGGGGCCAGCGAGGGACTCTTCGCCTTCTGCAACGCCGACCAAGGCTTATCCAGTTGCACCACGTTTCCAGCCTGGGAGGGTAAGCATCCCTAATCCATTATCGGTTACAAAGATTATGAAGCATTTCTGCTTTATTGGACAGCGTACAGCAGAGAGAGGCAGAAGACCCCCTTCATTTAGTGCTGTATACTGTGGCTAGCCGATGTTTATCCTGCATCTAACTTGGATTAGTGCTGCAGACCATTTTTCCTTGAATGTTGTCCATCACAACCAAATTAATATATTTTAAAGTGGCAATAGGTCAGAGATTTCTGGCTCTCGAAACTCACATCTCAACCTGCACTCCCCACCCATTGGATCTCTTCACTAGATGTTCCTGTTGTATCTCCGCTCCAATTAGCTAGTAAGCTAGCTAGTAAGTTCAAGCTACAAGAGATTGTTTGGGTGCGTAGGTCGTCCAGTAAGCTAGCTAATTGGCCCTGGGAGAACGTGACTTTATTTGTTTGTGTCACTTGCAGGCCACTATAGTTCAAGGGAATGGGAGGGGCGGTACCAGAGACTTTTGTGGGAGGAGATCAGGTCCGTCGAAGTTGTTACAGTTCCTACTGATAGAGGAAGAGAAGACGAGGGCGATAAAGGTCATAGATTACTTAAGGCCCCTTTAAAACAAAACTCTAGTGTCACTCAATCGAGAGTCAGTACACAACTAACGTAACTTCCACCTGCTGGAGGAGCAGTGCAAGTGCTGCAGTGGTTCAGCGGGCATCCAGTAAAAAGTGGGACATTCACATTGCATCTGTTGTGGGGGATTCAGAAGACAATTGTTATAATAGGGCCCCTTTAAGTTCAAGCTACAAGAGATTGTTTGGGTGCGTCGGTCGCCTGGAAACAAATCCACTGAAAAGGTGAGACTTGCACTCAAGGGTTAGGGTTAGAGTCTCTGGGGGTCCAGAGACATGGGTACCTTACTGATTACCTTCACCACCTTCACTTGGTATGAAATGTGAAATCTTCTCCTTGCAGGTACCTACAGTTTGTCGTGGATGTTCCTGGCTGGTTCCAGTGTGTCGTCGCTGGTCGCCCTCTTCACCATCAGACCAGCTCTGACCGGGGGGAGGAGGGCCGTCGCTGCCCTGCTCCTCAACACCACCTCAGGCACGACACAAAACTGACTCACATGGAAGATGTTTACCCTTCATTTACCCACCAACACCAACACCAACACCAACACCCTGCTTCACATCCACACAGTCACACACATTCACACCAGGGAGCCGCCCAGTACAACCAGTCCTCTGCTGGTGGTCCACTGGGAGCCGCCCTGGAGAAATGGGCACCTTGACACAAGTCTTTAGAGGGGAGAAAGTGACTCATTTGTTTTCCCCGGTCAGCCACTTTTCCCCCACCAGTCTGGGGATTTGAACCGGCAACCTTTCAGTCACAAGCTGACACTCTAATGGGTGTGAGGTAGCAGAGGAACAGCAGTGATCTTTGACGACGTGTCATTTCAGAGAGAAAAAGACAGGACAGGAAATTTTACTCTGAGTCATTAACTCCTACATGGTGTGATGCTGGTTGTCTGCCAGACTGCAGACCAGGAGTAAAACGCCCAGTCCTCCGGTCCATAGCAGGGCTGCTGTTTGATTACATGATATGATATAATATTTATGCTCTACAACACCAAAGAGCAGTTTTCAGTGTTTGGTTACAGACAGGACTGGATATCACAGACTATGATTGTTGTTGTTATACTATATAGCCAAAAGTCAGTAGGGGGTCCAACAAGTTATTGAGTTCAGGTGTTCCTCAGGGTTTGGGTTTGGCCCCTTAGTTCCAGTGAAGGTAATCTGAATGCTACAGGATACCAAGACATTTTAGCCAATTGGGTGCATCCAACTTTGTGGCAACAGTTTGGGGAAGACCCTTTGCTGCTCCAGCATGACTGAGCCCCTGTGCACAAAGCCAGGTCCATAAAGACCTGGTTAGACCAGTTTGGTGTGGAGGAACTGGACTGGCCTGCACAGAGCCCTGACCTCAACCCCACTGAACCTTTGGGAGGAAGTAGAACGCCGATGGCGAGCCAGGCCTTCTCTCCAACATCACTGCCTCACCTCACTAACTCCCACAGACACTCCAACAGCTTGTGGATCCTCCCAGAAGAGTGGGGGGGTCCAACTCCATATTAATGCCCATGGTTTTAGAATGGGATGTCCAGCAAGCTCATACAGGTGTGATGGGCAGGTGTCCACTGACTTTTGGTCATATAGTGTAGTACATCTCAACGATAGTCGTGACTTTTTGCTGCTGTTTACCTTTTTTATTGCAGATTTGATGAACTACATCGTGATTTTATGTATTATTATTATTATTCTAGTATCCAAACCATTTGTTGCTTCTGTATGACTTAAATTCTGCTACCCAATCTGTTTGTGTCCTAGCTTGTCATTTTGGTAATCTTTCTTTCTTCCTTTCCTTTCTTTCTTTCTTTCTTGGGGTGAGATGTTTTTCTACGTTTTTTTCTATCACTTAGCTTCTATATTTTATCAATGAGTAAATAAACAACTAAACTTAAAAATCCCAAACAATAGTCGTATTTCATCAATGCTAAACTGCCCTTCTATCTTCTATTTTTGCAGCGTTGCATTTGACTGATTCTGATGTTGTTTTGAACTCGTTTTCACCGTTATTAAAAGTGTTTCCTCTTCCTGTCTAGCTGCTCTCTGTGCCGGTGCGTTGGCGGCCTTCCTGGTGTCCATTGAAGAGCAGATGCCTCAGCTGCTGAAGGACCTCGGCTGGACCTTCTACATCTGCTGCGCCAACCTCTTCTACGCCCTGCTGGTGTCCGTGGCGTTGGGCATTGTGCGCGGTGACACCACGCAGGTCGGACCAACTGTGGCGGGGGTGGGCGTGGATCTGCCGGTGGTAGCAGCCTGACAGGTTGGCGCTCAAAACTTTGTACAAATGTCTGAGTCTGAGGACACAAATCTTAAAAATACACTTTTAAAAATACACATTTCTTTGAAGGAAGTGGATGGTCGTGTTCCCTGGTCTCGTTTGCTTGTTCATGTAGACCCAGATAACTTTTTTATTTTACCCATTTGACTCTTTTATAACTTATAAACTTATATAAGACTATTAAACTTTTCTCAAGTGTATTGTTAGTCCCGCCCTCCTCCCCCTCAGTTGGTCAGGTTCCCGCCCCGACTCCTGTCAGTCATCTTGATGAGTTGTCTACCTGGCGGGGGCAATTCAAGAATGATCTGGGCCACAAATCATGACCTGGTCCACAATTGAAAAGCCAAACCGATAGCCGAACCTCGGCCATGTTCAGCCCACGTGACTCCGTTGCCACTGAGCCTTCAGTGCTGGAATTAAGCCTGACGTGGCCTGGAAACGTCTTCTATCTGGGGCAAGTCACGCTTCTGCCGCTCATAAGATGTGGTGACGTGTCTGACAGAGATCCTGGTTTAAGTATTAAACTCAAGTAGGAAGTAGGAAGTCTTCTCCGCCCGCTACTCAACTGTACTAGCAGAACCTTTTTCCTAATAGAAATCAGATTTCTCTGAGTCACACCACGCTTTATTTTATGAAGCATGTCTATATAAGGGAACTTTAAGGGTTTCAAGGGCTCTTAGCCTGGTGATTGACTGACAAATACAAATCACAGAAAAACACACAAACCTGTTGTGTTCAAACACCTCTAAATCCTTTGTTTCCTTATAATCTGGTTTTACAGGAAAAATGAAGTAAAATAATGTAGAAAAACTTGTTTTAACCAATTCACACCAACTGGAAAAGATTTTAGCACATCTTTATCACACAGCACCTCCCAGTGGCCATGTGATGACAGACACTGGCTAAGATCAAACCTGTGACCTTTGGGTTACCAGTAGGCCAACCAACCAGCCAGCGATCAATATGTGCTTGACTGCTGACAGAGGTATACCACTATATGTTGTTGGAGTGTAACGATATATCAAGATGGGTCTCAGCACCGGGCTGGTTTCTAGCTGGGTTCTGTCTGTGGTTAAAGGGGGAAAGATCATTGATAGGATATCGAACAGATAATCACACAGGAATCAGGTGATCAGGGTGATCAGGGTGATCAGGGTGACGTAGTGAGTAGAAGAGACCGTTATTCAACCGGTGTGTCCAAGAAATAATGGGAGAAAAACAATCAATATCCCAGAGTACGGCAGCCACTTTGAAAAGGCATAACATCAAATGGTTCATTATAAAATAAGGTGAAAGTGTATTTTTGTCAACAAGGACAAAACCATCACCACTAAACTAGCCCACTTACACTGATTCACTATCTTTCAAATCGTTTTTAGACTTTTAAACACGAAGGTATTTGCCCATTTGAAATTCCTTTTTTTTGCCATCTTGTTAGAAACGCTGTGAACACGAGTGATGCAGTGAATACCACGGAAATAAAGTTGATTACTATTGTAGTAGTTACTCCATCTGGTCAGGGCATCAAAATAAAGCAATGATAGTAAATTGACACACTGAGGCAGCATTGATGATCTAGTTTATTTCTCAAGTGCATAAAAAGAATATCAAGACAGAAAACTGGACAATCAAATCAAATCAAACAGGAATCAAGCTGAGGAGGACGGTGAATTACAATAAGGGCTCTAAGTTATTAAGACACAGAAAGGTTAGTGAACCTCAACCAACATGATTTGTGACATTAATGATACTGGATTTAAGTAGTGTAAATGATGAAACAGCTAAAAGGTGGACAGCTCGGCAAAGTAAAGTCCACTGGTCCCTGAAGGGAAGAGAGACAGAGCGAAGTTCCCCTGGTGCAGATCCATCATCACGCCTGCAGCATCAGGAGGACGAGTCACAGCGGAGGATTGGATGTTACGTTCAATAAACGTAATAATATCGAGTCGACGTTTAGGGAAAGATGCCCAGAACATTCCCACAAAAAAGCACTTAAATGGTAGCACTGTCGAACCCTGCTTTGACAAAAACTCACTTCTGTCACTTCTGAATAAAAATGACTTTTCTTAAAACGAATGTGATGGTCAACATGCTTCTTGGATCCAGCTGAATAAGAGGCATGTTGCAGAGTTTGGGGATCAAAACCGAAGATCGGAACATTATCGCCTCTTCCTCCCTGACAAAACAAAGAAACTGACTCGTTTCTGAGCGATGTTCGATTCTGCTGTAAAATCATTAATGAACTTAGAGAACATGAAACATGGCGCTGCAGGAATCTGTCATTTTCTCTGTTTTATCAGGTAGGAAGTGACACGTTTTTACAATCTTGAGCTTTGTTGTCATCTTTCCAACATGCTCTATTAGATGATTGAGATTCATCCATAAACAAGTTTTGTCTTCCTAAAACGACGTTGAGTCAAGATCTTCATCCAGGGGGTTGTAGGTGGTAGGTCTTCGCTCAGCTCCATCAGAAGAGATCCAAGAGGTCCAATAGATCTTCACTTTGCATTAGCAGCATTATTGCCTGCAAAACACACAAAAAAACCCACACATACACAATACCGTTACCTTCGACATGTCTGGAGGAATACCAACAACTAGTCTACTACTAACTGATACTACTAACTGATTAACTTGAGTTAATGTGTCATGTCGTCTATATACATTTAAAGAAATGGACTTCATCTGATCTGGTCCAACTCAAAGCCCCATAGTCTCCAGTCACAGAGCACAATCCTGCTTTCACACCAAGTTACTGTGTAGCGACAGAGAGGGATCAATAAAGTTTAGGTATATTGGCTTATCGTCATATATCACATTTTAGTTCAATGGGTGTTAATGCATTTGAGTCAAACACGCAATTCTACTTCTGAAATGTAATAAAGTTACTAATATCAGAGAGTTCAACAGGCTTTTTCTCCGCCACGTCACCTGTTCTACAGGAGCAGAATCAGACTTTGCCGTTGTACTTGACTTCCTTCCCGCATTTCTTCAGCGTCTCCAAGAGAACCTCCCCGTCTTTGTCGGACTCGATCCACACCAGCTGCTTCGGCAGGTCGATCTCAAACTTCACCTCTGAGAGCGCAAAAAACAAAATGAACTCAAACGATCGCTGACTGGGAAGTGACGAGTACAACCACAATCTCTGAGGGTTGTCGAAAGGCATTCTGGGAAACAACTAACTGAAGTAGAAGTCGACAAGGCAGGTTGGAATGTGTTGAACATCGCAGACTGAAGAGGATCTGAGGGGATTTGTCTAAGAAATGTACTCCAGACAGCCTGCTTGGGAAAGTGTGAGACAGAAAGAAGTGTCACCTAGGCTAACGTCTTTATGACCAGGGCAATTAAAAAGCAGACAAACACCACTGGATCAGGTGACTTGGCTGGTTCACTCAACACGTCGAGCCAAGAAGTCACAAGTCGCTGGTGACGGTGATCACTTCCAACCTACACCTTTACCTTTACAGCATTACCCGTGACAGGAAGCAAGCAACAGCTGGAGGGTCTTTCTAGGTTATGGGTCTCCATAACAACGATTTTCCTAAATGCATTTGGAGACTGGGCACTAATCCACACACACTGGCATGGCTGTTTTAATACACCTGTTCAACAACATTTTACACAGTCGAAAGGAAAAAAGTTGAAATTAGCGTTTAACCAATATGAGTTTATGGAAGGCCAATACTGTAACAGATGTTTTTAGACTGAAGTCGCCAATACCTGATATTTTGTCTGGATAATCAATCAAACATTACTGAACAAATAAACTAAATGTGCAAAGAGAATAACATTTAATTGCATGTTTTTACAGTTCTTATGTAGCTGTAGAGAGGGAGGAGGAGGAAGAGGAGGAGGAGGAGGAGGAGGAGGAGGAGGGTGGATGACGTGACTGGCTGATATCTGATTTAATAAAAAGGCTGATGTTCTGACTTATTGAATCAGGTCCTGCTTGCTGTACTGGATCTATCCTGAAATGAGGAGTGGACCCCGAAGAGTTATGAAAACATGACTGACACTCACCATCACCCAGCCTGCTGAGCACCCTCGTGACGGCACCGGAACAGCCCTCACACGTCATGTGCACCCAGAATTCGTGCTTCTGTTAGAAAAGTCAAATCATATGGTCCAATCTCACTGTAGGATATAACATCCTGGGGCAGTTAGGGTTACCTTAGGTATCATTAGATCTACTAAATCAATATCCAAATTGTCGGATATCAGGATAGTTGATTGTTCTACTGCAGAAATAAAATCAAACCCTGTGAGAGTTCAGTTATGATTAGCTGTTACTTGATTTAACAATCAACTCAGTGGCCATGTTGTCGAATACCACAATAATTGATAATTTTATAGTTTTGCTTTTGAATTGCCTCTTCCTGTTGTATCAGTTAAAGAGATTGCCAACTTCAAAGTACGCCAGTTAAAGCAAGTTAGGTAACTACGTTATGTAGCTTGGTGCAGAAGGCTAACGCTAGCTTAAAAGCCTGCTAACAATAACACCACAGTTTAACATCGTAGCAAATACAATATCACTCGTAAGAACTTACGGTCATGTTTAAAGAGATGTGGCGCAACTGTGTTGTCAGATCACTGTAGACTTTTGCCTCCGACTGACTTGTGAGCCTTGCAGGTAACTATTACTTCAATAAGCTGGCGCTAGTCACTCCAACACGTCCAGAGCCTGGTTAGCTTCGTGGGTCAGTGTCAAGTCAGCCATAATAAAATATGACTTCCGGATAAAAAAATAAAATAAAAGCCTAATCGACGAATATATTGTATGTTGCGACGTGTTTTGAGTAACACAGAGTACCAAAGTAAAACTAAGAATATATTTAGGGAGGTAATTTGAGTGATTACAAACCAACAAAGTGAAAATGAAGTATATACTATTCGTTTACTTTACACAGTATACTTGGCACCACTACTCAGCACAATGTTTTTACGATATATTATTTTATTTATGTCATGTCTTATATTGTTTTTTGCACCTTGGTCCTGTGAGGAACGATATTTCGTTCAGCTGCAAATGCTACATGTATGGATGCAATGACAATAAACTCAACTCGACTCGTCAAAGGAGACGTATTTTACGCTTTTGTTTTGAAGGTGAATTGATTAACTTCCGATCTAATTCTGCCTATTCTGGCTGGCTTGACGCATAGACGTATACACGTAGACACATACACGTAGACGCCGCATTGGCCTGTGGGTCGTACGTAAACGTCGCCGCCATATTGGTCCGGGGAAGACTGGCCTGTACACAAATACAAGTAAACGGGGAGCTGCGGTTTTTCTGGATGAAAAGCACTATAACGTTTACATTTCTCAACCGATTTCAGTTAGCCGTTTTTATATTCAAGGGTTTATGATTTAGCTTCATGGCAGCAGTCATGCAGTCTGTTTCCCACATGGTTGATGTCTCGTTTTGAGGTGAAACCTCAGATCTCAAGGGCTGCTATTTGTGTCTTCACAGGACTTGTGTTCATTTCTGTATTCCTTCAGACGATTTTTCCTGGCTGACGTATGATACTTCTCCCGGTGCATGAATTACTGTTAACACGAATCAGTGTCATGATCTGCCGGACGGACACATGTCTTGTCTGTGCCATTAAAGCTGTTTGACCAGATGCCTTTTGTCAGTTGTGTCTCTAGAAAGTCTGGTCCAGTGTTGTCGCTGAGGAAGACGAGCATCGTGTGTTAGAGGAATACTTTTGAAAAGTCAAGGAACCTTCAAATCCACCAGGTGTCGCCATACGCCAAAAATTGAAGAGGTTCTGTCTGGTTCCAGTCATGCCATGCTGCCTGTCCATGTGCTGCATGTGATTTATAAAAAACTTCACTATTTCAACTCTTATGAAAATATAAGTCAGTGTTTTAAAATGTAATTTTTGAAGAATTATAAATGTTAAAACAATACAGTTTATCCTTAATTGTTTTCATGTTCACATTTATTTGAAATGTGTCTTTGGTATATATTCCTTATATTTAATTCTTACTAGCATTTAAAATGTAAAATTAAAAACTTTCAGACACCTTGAACTGTTTAGTCACGTCATGACATGATCAGACCAGTACACGGTGATGTAGTGGTACAGGGTTAACTACCTTAAACTGTATAACTACAAACTGTTATATTTTCAGTAAAACTTAAAGCAACGTGTTACAACTTCCTATGATGAATTCATGTCAGCCTAAAAGGGTTTATAATTTATCCCGCCAACCAGACAGACTAAAACCGGAAATTGTCTTTCAAAATAAAAGTGAAACGTAGTCACTATCTGGTATATATTTTGTGTTTGCAAGCGCCGAGATTCTAGTGGAGGAATATTCTGGCTGACAGGGTACTGGAGCCAGGGGCGTCCCATATTATGTAAATTCATATCCACATTAATAATAATTACTATGAATAAACGAGATATAATTATGCACATTTTATAATACCTATGTAATAATTATATATAATAAAATAATTATAATAACGGTATATCTATTTTATTGATTACATATTATATAATATAATAACAATAATAATCACAATTGCAATATAAATAATGGTATAGCTACTTTATTTTAATTTCTCTATTTTCTATTACCCAAAGTCAATAACAACCCCTGAATAATGGGTTTATTTTGAAATGTAGGACCGGAAATGTTTATATTCTGGGTGGCTTGACAGAGCCAGAGAGAGGCAGGTCGGGGTCTGAATGGTTATCAGCGCCAGAGGGATTTCTGCAGGGAACAGTTACTATGGCAGGAGGTTTCCACTTCAGTGTGCTTTTATTTGTGCAGTGCGGATCATTTGTCCTGATTTCCAGCAGGCCTGCTGACGACAGAACTACAGTGAGACCTACAGAGGCTTCAAATACAACCTTTAATGCAACAGCGAGCTTTTATTCTGCAGGAGAAACTAATGCAGCCTCCACCACAGAGGGTCCCGGGGCAGTCTTCATCACTACCGCCGTGGTGAAGACCGAGGTGACCCAAGCAGCCAAAACCACCGAACATCCGCAGCAACAAACCGATAAACCAGCGGAGAAAACAGAAGTTGAAGAAGAAGGACCCTTGGAATTAGGTGAGTTACTGACAAACTGACAAAAGTTATTTTACTGATCTTCTCTAATGAAATGTTGCTGTTCTTGGTTTTGCCCCTAATAAAAAATAACTATAATATTAATAAAGGGACTTACATCTTGTCTGTGGTTCTGAATATCGAGTTTATAGTGACTTTATCATACTTTATGGTATTTCTTTTCTTCTTCTATGGTGTCACTATAGTATTCCTATAATGTCACTATGAGGACTTGTAGTTTTCCTGTGGTATTGCTGTATTTTTAAGGGTAATTGTGCCTTTCTGTCACATTACAATTTGCTTAATTGATTGTGCTCTAATTGTTGTTTCAATACTAGTTCCTAAACAAAACCAGACATGACATTGCAGTATAATTAACATTTGAGTGTAATATTTCACTCTGAGCATTTACAAACTTAACAACCCATGAGAACAAAGTAATCCAACTCTTAATTTGAAGGGGAACAAATGTGCAGTTTGTGCAGTCAAGACAAGGGAATTCATGAGTACATACACTCTATAAACTAGGGGTTGATAGAGGTTCTTGTAAGACCCAAAAGGATTCCTTGCTAGAGAAATATCCCGAAAGGGTTCCTTGAAGAACCTCAGAGATGTTAGAGCTTCCTGGAAGTACTGTCAAGGTTATGGTGGAGTTCTGCAAGGAGCCTTCTGGGGCTCCCCTAAGGTTGCAAGTTAAAAAAAAAACCTGCAGGTTCCTCAAAGCCCTTCTACTTTTCAGAGTGTAAAAAGCGCTCTGTTGGTCTCATATCTGTGGTCAGGGAATCAGTAACTCTGCACTGATGAAAACCAGATGGCCTGTGTGATGAAAAGACCCCTTGTAAAAACCCCTAGTAAAGAGGACTTTACTATCGGTCACTTCCCAGACAGCAGACTGACACCGAATCAGCTTTGAAGTCACTGCAAAACTTCTCAGTGAACATCATCGGTCCCTTTCTCTCAGTTTTGGAGTTCATTTTTATCTATTGGATTATACATTGTACAATTGTATTGTTCATAGAATTATATTTTAATATCGACTTGAGACTGACCCGGTATTTTACAGGCAAGTCACCATAGAATCCTGCTGTACATGAAGCAGGGTTGATTTTATATTGTTTCAATGTTAATTTGGTGTTAAATCAGTGATTGAATCACACTGAATCAGCATTACATTGATGCATTAACATTGAGTACGTTATAATAGTACTAAAAAGTGCTTTACAGAAGGATAAAAACCCATAAAATCAATAGCAAAAGTAAGAAAAACAAGGAATATAAAAGCGAGTCAGGAAGGTCAAAACAATGATTCAAGGTCAAAGGAAGTTTATAAAAGTGATTTAGCTGTTGTAGATGTTAGTTTGCTGTCTGGCTTGTAATGCTGATGATGTAGGATTCTACTGCTGATATTCACTGTGAGTGTCAGGTGTTAAACCTGGTGGTGGAGGACGAAGGAATACCTGGTGCTGACCGGTGGACTGGATGCTGAGTGGACCGCATTGATTCACGAAAAAAGTCTCAAGTCATGTTCTCTTGTAGCGAGGAGATCCACCAGGAGCGTTAAGCTAGCAAAGAAGGCCAGAACACTCCTGAAGGAAGCCAAAGTCGTCCTGAAGAAGGCCCAACGTTAAGAAAGCCAAACCCAAGTCAAACCCAGCGTGAGCCAGCCGCGGGCCCCGGAGACCGTCCCACGTATGTATGGGGGCCCGGCCCGGTGTATATACAGTATGGGGACCGGCCCGGTGTATATACAGTATGGGGACTGGCCCGGTGTATATACAGTATGGGGACTGGCCCGGGTGTATATACAGTATGGGGACCGGCCCGGTATATAAACAGTATGGGGACCGGCCCGGTGTATATACAGTATGGGGACTGGCCCGGTGTATATACAGTATGGGGACCGGCCCGGTATATAAACAGTATGGGGACCGGCCCGGTGTATATACAGTTATGGGGGACCGGCCCGGTGTATATACAGTATGGGGACCGGCCCGGCCCGGTGTATATACAGTATGGGGACCGGCCCCGGTGTATATACAGTATGGGGACCGGCCCGGTGTATATACAGTCTGGGGACCGGCCCGGTATATATACAGTATGGGGACCGGCCCCGGTGTATATACAGTATGGGGACCGGCCCGGTGTATATATAGTATGGGGACCGGCCCGGTATGTATGGGGACCGGCCCGGTGTATATACAGTATGGGGGACCGGCCCGGTGTATATACAGTATGGGGACTGGCCCGGTATATATACAGTATGGGGACCGGCCCGGTATATATACAGTATGGGGACCGGCCCGGTGTATATACAGTATGGGGACTGGCCCGGTGTTTATACAGTATGGGGACTGGCCCGGTATATATACAGTATGGGGACCGGCCCGGTATATATACAGTATGGGGACCGGCCCGCCGGCCCGGTATATATACAGTATGGGGACCGGCCCGGTGTATATACAGTATGGGGACTGGCCCGGTGTTTATACAGTATGGGGACTGGCCCGGTATATATACAGTATGGGGACCGGCCCGGTATATATACAGTATGGGGACCGGCCCGGTGTATATACAGTATGGGGACTGGCCCGGTGTTTATACAGTATGGGGACCGGCCCGGTATATATACAGTATGGGGACCGGCCCGGTATATATACAGTATGGGGACCGGCCCCGGTGTATATACAGTAAGGGGACCGGCCCGGTGTATATACAGTATGGGGACCGGCCCGGTGTATATACAGTATGGGGACCGGCCCCGGTGTATATACAGTAAGGGGACCGGCCCGGTGTATATACAGTATGGGGACCGGCCCGGTGTATATACAGTATGGGGACCGGCCCGGTGTATATACAGTATGGGGACCAGACAAGGGTCAAATAGTCGCTGCAAACAGGTTTTAGCTTGTTTTACCAGAAATTCGGGGCTTGACGGCGTCGGGGTGCGAGGTAAGTTCTTGATCCAGAAACTCTTTCTAACTTGAAAAATGCTTTCCACTTGCTGTCAAACGAGACAAGCCCCGCCCACCTGGCCCCCTGCAAAGCATAAAACAAAGCAAAAAAAACCCCAAATTTGCAAATGCTATTTTTCTCCCCGGGTCTGACGAGGAGAGGCTCCACCCCGTGGTGTGGCTCCCTAACATACTGTATATCAAGCTAAGCTAGTAGCTAATGCTGTTAAATGCTTTATTTTGGCAGTGTCTTCCTGCTGTGGTCTAACGGCTCCACTGTAGTCACAGGAATAAACAGACTTTTTGGACAATAATCTCTTTGATGGAGCATCATGTGATGAGACACACTATATACACACTGGACACACTCAACACACTCAACACACTGGACACACTCAACACTCCAGGGGGGCAGAAATGTAAAATCACAAATGAATACGTTATTCACCTCAGTGGTATTTTCAGAAACATTATCCAAGCCCTCCTTTACACACACACACACACACACACACACACACACACACACAGAGGTTAAACTGCCACCAGTCTTCTCCATGCATCGTGCTCAGATGATCAGAGATTGTTTTCCAGAAAAGTTTCCTTGTGGTCACTAGAACTATTCAGATACTCTTCTATCAGTCTGTCTGACCATCCCTCTCTCCCTGTCCATCTGTCTCTCTCTATCTGTCTCTCTTCCTATCTGTCTCTCTCTCTCTCTCCCTGTCTCTCTCCCTATCTGTCTCTCTCTCTCTCCCTATGTCTCTCTCTCCCTATCTGTCTCTCTCTCTCCCTATCTCTCTCTCTCTCTCCATATGTCTCTCTCTCTCTCCCTATCTCTTTCTCTTTGTGTTTCTCAGTCTTGTTTTGTGTTTTCTTGTCTGTCTTTCTACTTGAGTGTTTCTCGTAATCTCTCTCGCTCTCTCGCTCTCTCTGTGTGTGTGTGTGTGTGTGTGTGTGTGTGTGTGTGTGTGTGTGTGTGTGTGTGTGTGTGTGTGTGCTGGACCAGGGTCTGAGCCAACAGAGGAAGTGTATGTATACAGCAGAGAGAGTCAGATTAGAGAGTAGCTCGTGGGGATTGGCTGGAAATAAAGCCTAGTCAGCAAGTTGTCTAGTCCTGTAGAATCAGACCTGGTGCTGAATCAAAGCTTTACAGGAATAGTGTTTGGAGAGGGGTTACCATGGTAACAGGGCGTGAAAGTAAGCTCCAGTGATGTTGGGAGGACTAGCCCAGTTGGCCAGTGAGATTAGGTAGCAGATTCTCAATCCCATGCATTTAGTATCATAGGTGTCATAGAAATGTCACTGCTTCTCTGCTGTATTTCTTAAAATCCAAAGAGCCAGCCTATCAGAACTCTGCACTGTTGCCATGGCGACAACAATCCAAACTGAGGTAGCAGACAGGCAGGTAGCTCTGACAGTAGCTAGCTAGTGGAGCGCTACGAAACAACCTGATCCAAAACAGCTTCTTGCATTTCTTTACGTACAAGACGTCCGTCTCAACAGAATTGAATCTTCATGGTTCATTTCTGTCTGTTTCTACTGAACTGATCATTTCATCACTGATCATCTGATTGATTTAGTGTTCAGATCATGTAGCTTGTTAGCTAGCTAACCATAGTATCTGGTCAGCTAACCATCACTGTCTTGTTGTTAAAACATCTGGTTAGCACACTAGCTAACGTAGCTAGTAGAAGCTAGCATTAGCAGTGGCTAGTAGTCCCATGTTAACAGTAACTAGTTAGCTAGCTACCAGTTAGTTCAGGTGAACTAGCTGACTCTTCTCCAGCTCCAACTCAGAGTGTTTTGGAGTAGAGACTAGGGCTAAAGACAAGACAGTTTACTGAGTCACAGTAACCTACATTTGGAGACAAATCTACCTGATCACACTGATCACTTTTACTGAGAACGTTACTAGATTCACACCCACCACCATACCTGGCAGATGTGTGACCCAACAAGAGAGAGACAAGACAAACCATACTGGTGTTCAGGGTTTTTAGAGGAAAGATCCTCAGTACATGACAGAGAACAGTCATGAGGTTAGACAAAGCTGTTTCCCCAAAAAAACATTTTCTTTGTGTTAGCATTTATGGACCACCAACTATGTAGGTTTTGCTCTCAAACCAACAAATAATCATGATTTATTTTCTCTCTTAAGTTAAGTTATTTGTGTAAATATCAGCGGTGGGTGGGAGTTGCTGTTTGTCAAGTCCCTCTGGCCCAGCTTCAATAGTTTGTGGTTTGGCAGGAAACCACAGGTCAACAGCAACAACGCCGGAGAGCCATTACTCTTGGCTCAGAGCAACGTTCTCAGAGGAGATCCAGCAGGACCACAAGGCAAAAGGGTATCAGGGTTTTCAAGTGTTTAGAGGCCAGTAAAGCATCCTTGGCAAGGCGAACCAGAGAACCAGGCTGAACCTCTCTGCTGTAGGAGAAGCCTCTCTACTAGAGTCTCTCTCACTCCCCCTCTCTCTCTCACTACTAGTGTCTATCTCACCCTCTCTTTACTAGCATCTCTCACTCTCTCTCTTCCGCCATCTCTCTTTCTCTTTTACGCTTTCATCTTCCTTCATTGGCAAATAAATCAATCAGAAGAGAAACATCTGGTCATCAACAACAAAAACAAAGACCATAAGATTATCAGATGATTGAAGAAAATATAGTACATTGAAATAGAAATATAGAAATCTCTGCATGTTGTAATATAGCTTTACACACATTAAAGTACCTATAAATACAAACCTCTTTCTCTAGCGCCCCATCTGACTTTCCTTTCACTTTAATTTCCTCTCACTAAACCTCTTTCCTTCCTTTCTTTTTACTCACATGCTTTTGAGAGTCTTGCAATCTCGCAACGCAAGATAAGTGTGTGTGTTCATATGTAGGCCTGTGTGTACGTGTCTGTCCGTTTGTGTTTGTGTGTGTGCAGTGTATTTTTGTGCACGTGGGTGCCTGTATACAGTGCACGTGTGATGTTTTTTTCTGATGTGTAATAATACTCAGTCCTGTTGTCCCTGCTAGAATGTCCTCCGCTGGGTCTGGAGTCTCTGAGGGTCAAAGACACCCAGCTGAGGGCGTCGTCCTTCCAGCGGCGAGGCCTGGGCCCCCACCGCGGCCGGCTCAACATCCAGGTAGCCAGCCAGGCACCGGACAAGCCCACGAAAAATCAGATTTAGTAACACGTATAATATTTATGACAAGTTGTGCAAGCTGAAGTACGGAAGCCGAGAATGGCCGCGCTTGCAATTATTTTTTTAATGCCGCTAACTCGAGATCACAAGTTAACAAAGCTCATTTTCTCGTGATAACGGCTTAATTGATCTCGTTATGTCGAGAAAACGAGCTTTGTTTTCTCGAGATAACAAGATAATCAACCCGTTATCACAGTTATGAACAAGCTTACTTTATTATGCCATTCAAACAGCCACCCATGTAGGTCGTTTCTTTTCCAGTTGCCCGATACCAACGAGACCACTGTATGTAAACCTACCCCATAATATAAATACCTCATATCAAATCACTGGGGAAAACATTCTTACAACAAATGGCAAAAGTTCATAAAAAAGTTCATATAGTTTGCTCTGAAACTCCCAACCCCCCCACAGAGCAGTGTGTGTGTGTGTGTCATGGTCCACTCTTGTGAATTTAAAGAGAATGGTGGCGTCAGTGTTTGAAACGTAATAACGGGTTAATTTATCTCGTTATCTTGAGAAATCGCCTTTTTTTTCTGGAGATAACGAGATAAATGAACCTGTTATCACGAGAAAACAAGCTTTGTTATCTCGAGATCACGGCCGTTCTCGGCTTCCGTACTAAAGCTGTAACGCTAGCAACAGTTTCAAAATTCTGAATTTCGTTTTCAACAGTCATGATTTGTAGAAAATGATCTTCTCAAGTGCTGCGATGAACTGGATTGACCTCCTGTCCAATGCACCATGGGTAAAATCAGCCTGAACGTTTGTTGTTGCAGTCTGGAGTAGAGGATGGCGACATCTATGACGGAGGGTGGTGCGCCCGGCACAGAGACAGGAAGCAGTGGCTGGAGGTCGACGCTCTGCGGCCGACGCGCTTCACCGGCGTCATCCTGCAGGGTCGCAGCTCCATCTGGAGGTCAGCACAGGTCAAAGGTCACATTTTTTCTCGGTGGCCCTCAGGAAATGTAGTTTTGTAGGGAAGAATGAATGTATGTGCTTTTAGCTTCCCTCTGTTTCTTGTTCTCACTCTAAATGATTATAATGATTTTTAAAATTTAAATTTACTCTTAAATGTACTTAAAAAACAACTTGTTTATTATTTGTTTTGTTTTTTGTGCTATTACTCATATTGCAAACTAAGGTGTCACTTTTCTCAGAGATGTCAAACCAAACTACATCATTCTGTGTATCACGGTTAATACTATATAACTCCATCTGTCTGTATCTGTGGATGTTGTTCTTACACAGTTGGAATGTTGTTCATACCTACAAGGTGCAGTTCAGTAATGACACCCAGGTCTGGAAACCTTGTATGAACGGGACCGAAGAGGCTGTGAGTTCTTTAAGTCATTACTCTGCTTTTTAATGACACATTTAACCTTTTTTAACCTGAACTCACCAATGGAAGGACGACTGAACACTTATGCACTTTCATACAGTTCCACATGTTCACAAGCCTCCTTCTCTAACCTCTACCGTCTTTAAACCATCTCTAAAGCCCAGCTTCTAAGTTGGCCGTACATGTCTGTCTGAATTAACATCATATTATGGTTTGAAATATGAAGGGAAAGTCACAATATTCCTCTTTTAATGATTCACTGAAAGAATTACTATTAAATTCCATTGATTATTTCTCATTTTCAAACTTAAGCATTTAAGAAATGATCCGTTTCTTTCTTACATTATATTACATTATCTTACAGTATGTTGGTGGTACTTGAATGTGACTTTATGGAGGAGAATGTGTAAGGGAAAGCCATTAGGATGTAATTCAGCCAGAAGTCATTGGACCACTGCAATAGAAGCCTGTAAGGGAAAGTTTGGCGAGTGGTCACCAGTGGTTATGAGGGACACGCCGCCATGTTGGAAGAGCGACTGAAGGAAAGATACTGTGGTATTACAGCGTATGTTGGACACCCTACCGCTGCATCTTTCCTTTTGTTGTCACTCCTCCAACATGGTGGATCGTCCCTCATAGCCGAATATAGACCTTCAGCGACTTCAGGCTCAGCCGATGAAACCGGTGATCTGTACGGTTTTGGAAACGGCGTTCTCTCCGAGCTTCGGTTTGGTTGTCAGTGGTATTTATGGTATGTGGGCCATGACCACTGCTGCTGACTGTTTTCCATCGGGGCATCACGCTAGTTACCGCTCTGGAATCTGTTAGTAGTCACTTGAGATTTCCATTTCTTAGAGAGTGTGGATAGATGAGTTTTTGGTGCGTTGATTCAGAGGTTTAGTTGAGTTTAGTTTCACATCATAAAAACACATGAAATAAAAACTGACAAAAATCCAAATGAAAACATCTCACCGAAAAGAGAAAGAGGGAAAAACATGATGAAGGCAGGAATGCACAACATCAAAAAGTCAATAAAGAGGACACAACTAACAAGAGAGTACTAAAATAAATGGGTCGTGATGTGGTTGTGCAGAGGGAGGAGAAGTGTTAGTTGTGTTAGTTTAATAGTATTTAGCAGCAACGTTTGGATTATTTACTACAGCGGACATTCAAAATAAAATGAAATGTCTCAGTTTTGCCAATATTACAACATAGTGTTATTATTAATTGTGTAAATTAAAAACAAGATACGATTATACATGATTCATAATCCAACCCTATTTTGGGGAAACCCTTGTAAATGTTTCTGACCCCTCGGCTAGCTCACCGTTCACCCCGGTTCCTTGTTGTAGGTGTTTGAAGGGAACCAGGATCTGGAGACGCCCGTCCTGGCCCTTTTCAACACGTCGACGGTGGCCCGCTACATCCGGATCAACCCCCAGACCTGGTACGAGAACGGGACCGACGGGAGCATCTGCCTGAGAGCCGAGGTGCTGGGCTGCGTCCTCCCAGGTACGGAACGCCAGCCTTCAAAATAAGAGTTCTGCTCCAGGAATCATTTTCACCAGATTTAAGAGTGCGATCACACCTACAGTTTGTTTTCTTTGGTCTGAACCAGAGAGGAAAAGTTACTACCAGGTTCTTGTAATTGTTTTGGTGATGATTTCAGTTATAACAAACTGTTTTTCAAATATTTAGCTATGAACATCCGGTGACAGTTGTTTATTTTCCCCCAAAATGTGTTAGGTATGAGACCCCTCAGTATTTGAAAATCTGTGAAGAGCAAATTCATGCTTTGTAGCTTCACAATAAATGCCTTGTGCTTGTGAAATAATGAATTCTCGCAGCTCCAACAGTTGCGACAGCTGTTCTTCATCATTAATACGAGGATACTCCTATTATGAACCAGTTGACCTCGACGATCGGGTTCGAAGGCCTTGTGGTTGACAGTTTTCCTCCCTTCCTTCACCGTCTCGTAGATCCTAACAACTTCTATGCGTGGCAGACAGAGCCGACAGAATCCAGAGACAAACTGGACTTCAGACACCACAACTACAAAGAGATGAGGAAGGTGAGATGGATATCTGGATTATCATGGTCAATATATTGTTAATGATAGCAGGGAAAAGGTGTCGGTGTGGATGATCGTGACATTTTGACCATGGCAGCAGTTCATTGATGTACAAACATATACAGGGTTCCCACTGTGGCCCTGATATAAAAGACCTTTCCATGACTTTCCATGACTTTCCATTGTAAGTCAGAGCACTTCCATGACCTAAACATTGTTTTTCAGCTGAGAAAAGTTCCAAAGGGGTTAATAGCCTGGTTTATACTACAGTTGAACACCAGCTAATGCAATACATGTGTGAAAGAAGTTGAAAACCACATTCTGGTGTATTCCTTTTGTAAAATTCCCTGATATTCCCCAAAGAATCTATCAAATTCCCTGTCTGGAATACACCTCTCAGAATTCCTTCATATTCCAGAAATTCTATGACCAGTGGGAAGCCCTACAACTGAGACACGATAAAAGCACTACAAGACCTCATAGAGTTCAAAGAGGCGGTGCAAGCAAACCACCGATTCTTCCTTAATGTACATAAAGTCAGTATTCATGAATCGGAGTAGAAACCCGTGTACAGGTATCCATTAACGTGTTCTGCAGAGAGTCTAGGAAGCCTCGGCCTTGAGGTCTGAGCGCCCACAGTGTGGTCTGGTCTCAGTCGTCTGCCAGGTTTCACTCCATCCTCACCACCCTGCCACTACCAGCGGGCAGCCCGCAGAAACAAACACAACCTCCACACACATTCCACAGTGTACAAACTCATTTGACACACTGCATTGCATTCTGGTCCATTGAGGCTACTACTGGAGAAATCGGTCTCTCTCTCTCCTCTGATGGATTTCTCCTGTATGATTGTTGATCGTCCGTCTAGAAAGAAGCCCTTGCTCTTTGATTCTGATTGGCTGACACCAAAACCTGACGGTTACCGTTGATGGTTTAGATCAGGAAACACTTTCTGATGTCAAACTGGAATTATCTAGCTGTGACGTCACGTCGTCTACGATTGGCCAGTTATCTACAGAAGAAGAAAAATACAGCAAACATCTGAACCCAGAGGAGACGTCGCCCGTCGGTTAAGAGTTTCAAGGAGGATTTCTCCACAGAATTACAACACAGTTTACTGTTTAATGAGTTTTTTACTGCCATCACAGTTTACTCACTCTGACTGAGCAGGTAGTGGCTCAGTGTCTTGTTCACCATGGCTGTTACTGGACACCTTACCTGCTGTAGGTATCGAATCTGTGTCCCTGTAAAATCAGCATTTTCACTTTAACGTTGGGAAGGTCGACTGAGCACCACGCTCTCTTTCAGCCTCCTGCTTCACATTCATACCAGTTCAACCTCAACAGTCTTCTACTGTTGGCCAGTTAGCAACTGGAGAGTTAGTGCTTTGCTCAAGGGCACCTTGATAGTTGTCGCTGAGGGAGGGGAGGCCGCTACTCACTCACTTTCTCCTCCCTTTATTGTCACATGCACTAAAAGGTTGAGTGTACATTAAGACCGGCGCTCTCATCTCTGTCAGGTAGTCAGTTACATAAACAATAGACAATAACTTAAAAAGTACAATAAATACAACATAAGTAGACAACACAAGATGATGATGTCATGGTCTCACGTTGAACGATCCGAACAGATGACCGTCCTACCCTAACCTCCGTCTCCCGCCACCCGCCCACCTTGTCTCCTCAGCTGATGAAGTCGGTGAGCGAGGCGTGCCCCGACATCACCCGCATCTACAGCATCGGGAAGAGCCACTCGGGCCTCAAGCTCTGCGTCATGGAGATCTCCGACAACCCGGGAAAACACGAGCTGGGTGAGATTCAGATTCCCAGATTCCCAAGTTATCCTGTTGAGACGTGGAGAATTCATTTCCACAACTGTGATGTGTATATCTGTTTTGGTGATCACCTCGCTTCAGTTTGTTACGCTAGGCTTTCCAAGCATGAGGAACTGCTGGCTATCAGATGTCAACATCCGTCTCCTTATACCCATAATCCCTTGTGCTTTGCGGTGGTTTCCTGTAGTTGGTTGGATTATGTTCTCTCTCCTAACGAACCACCACAGTTCTCTTCTACCCATAATGCCTTGTGTTCTGGGGTGGTTTCCTGTAGCTGGTTGGATCCCGTTCTCTCTCATAACGAACCGCCACAGTTCTCTTCTACCCATAATGCCTTGTGTTCTGAGGTGGTTTCCTGTAGCTGGTTGGATCCCGTTCTCTCTCATAATGAACCACCACAGTTCGCTTCTACCCATAATTCGCTTCTACCCATTGTGTTCTCTTGTTAGAGGATTGAGGCTCAGTTATTTGGTGCCACCAGAGTTTGACTGGCATTGTTCTCACCAGAGTTTTAACAAACCGCTCTGAACATGCTGGGTGTGAACGCAGCCTTAGCAAATGTTAGTAGAAATCCCACTTCCCACTTGCTTGCTGAGCTGCTGCCACACTGCTCCTCTTCCAATGAGAGGACAGGTTTGGTCTAATGCAGGACAGATGCAGGGTGAGAGGGGTCCAGTGTACAATGGCCGCCACTGTATACCGTCAGCCCAGCGCTGTGCAGAGCGTATACGCAGAAATGTTTTCCTTGGCCTCCGCGGCTTCGCCCACATGGCGGCACATCGAAGCGGTTTCCCCGCCAAAACACACCTCAGCGCTGTGAAAGTGCACTGTGAAAAATGTCCGTCAAAACAAGTCATTTTATAGTCAGTCTATAACATGTTATCTTCTCAAAATAAGTGAAAAAATCGACTCAAGGGCTGGGAGAGTAGTTTCATTTCCCTCAGGATTTAAAAAAAAATTAAATGTCAGTATTGTAAATAAGGCAGATCACTCCATTGGTATCAAGATATGGTCGCTTGATTCATCAAGAAGTTCATCTGCATTGGAAACAGGTGAAATCATGTAATCCCACTGGCAGATTATATAAAATATAAGATAAAATGAACTTAAGTAAAATAAAATAAGGGTAAAAAGTCAGATTGACCTGTTAAACCTGTTAACGTTATTTGGAGGGGATTTGAAAAGTTAGAGAAGCACATGATCCTTCAAATCAAGTACAGATCAGCCAAGCGGGAGATATGAGGTTTTCTCCTGTGGTTTACAGTCGCAGCACTGGTGTGATGTAGTCGAGGGGAACCCAGTCACATGGTGTCTTCAAAATAAAAGTGAAGAGAGTTGATCCAAGAGCTTTTGTAGTGTCCAGTTCACTTTTATTGAATGATGTAGTCGAGGGAAACCCAGTCACATGGTGTCTCTGAATGACTGGACAACTGGCACCGTTGCTTTTCTGCTCCGCCTAATTTCTTTGTTCACCTCAAAGTCTTTTTTTTTTCCAGAGACCAACGTTGGTTTTATGTTCCACTGAGTTTTCAGGCTGTTCGTGTCGTCTGCCAGTGGTTACAGTGGGAACACACTAACTGGGTTCAGAGCAGTAAAATGTCCTCCTCTACTCTTCCCTCTCCTTTCTATAGTTTATGTAACTTTGTCAATGCATTTCTCTCAACAGCTTTCTGCATTTTGCCATTATACATTGTTGTTTATTATTTGGATACAGGCCGTCCTTCTCAAATTCAGAAGATGAGGGTGATTTTTCATATTTTTTGGGGGGATCCACACCAAGGCTTTCAGAATAACAGTATTGTTTTTGAGACTCTTAGACAGAACACATGTTTTCCATTAGACATGTATTGATGGCTACCAGAGACCCTGACCAGAGTCCATATGTATCAACCAATGACCACAAACTGCATGCAATGCCAAAACAGCATCATAACAAATATTGTCTAACCCTGGTGCACATTTTTAAAATAAAAGTGCCATTTGCCTGGGTCGCTTTTATTTTGAAAGTTTCACTTGCTAAATTGTTCAATTCTGGTGTTAATCAGAGCGTTGATTCAAGAGCTTTTGTAGTGTCCAGTTCACCTTTATTGAAGAGAAACCGTTACCCTGGACAGACATTTCTTTCCTTCTCTATTAGGAGTCAATAAAAAGAGAAAGTCGAATTTGACATCCTGAAGTTTATACGTTTGAAAACATTCCTATAGCGCTGCTCTCGGGATAGAGAAGCCTCTTGAGTATCGGAACAGACTTCTCTTGTGCTTCCCTCACACTTCAATCTTCCAGCTAATCCCCAAGCTAAATAAATAGGAATTCATGGACTGGGACTCCACAGACCATCTGGGTTGGTTTCAGTCTCAGATCTGCAGCATGAAAGGCTCTGACCCTCTGCTGTCAGTCTGCAGGAAACTCCCCCTTTTAAACGGACCTAGGGAGGACGTGTTAGATGTCTGAACTACCTGCCAGTGTCATGTATGTGGCTGACCCAGGATCAGGGTCAGAGGAGGACCGAGATCTGTGCAGCTTTGTTTTGAAACCAGCAGATACTGTGTTTCAGGTTTTCTGTACATTGAACTCACTGAAGCTTTTACCACAAACATCTGTTATATGTTGACATGATAATAATACTTAATGCTAAAATAAGGATTTAAAAAAAAAGATATTCAATCATCTATCTTTTGTGGTGTCTCTTGCTCCGTCTTTGTCTTTGTTTTTATAGGCAGACAGACAGACGGATAGATAGATTGATTGATTGATTGATTGATTGACTGATTGATAGATAATCACATCCATCCATAGATCATACGAACACATTGGCATATGAACCAGTGCTCTGAGTCCATCCCTGTGTCTGGGTTTTTTGGCGCCCCCTGCAGGCGAACCGGAGTTCCGCTACGTGGCCGGGATGCACGGGAATGAGGTGGTGGGTCGGGAAATCCTGCTGAACCTGATGCAGTACATGTGCCAGGAGTACAAACGGGGCGACCAGCGCATCGTCCGCCTGGTCAAGGAGACTCGCATCCACCTGCTGCCCTCCATGAACCCCGATGGATACGAGATCGCCTTCAAGAAGGTGACCGGAGCTGCATTCATCACTGAGCTCTAAACGTACAGGAAGTTGTCTCGGCCCTCCGCCCTGACGAAGTGTCCTTGAGCAAGACACTGAGTCCCTACCGACGGTAAAGCCTCTCTTCCTGTTCCTGTGGCAGGGCTCGGAGCTGGCGGGTTGGGCCCAGGGACGCTACAGCCACGAGTGGATCGACATGAATCACAACTTCGCCGACCTCAACTCGGTCATGTGGAAAGCCATAGAGCTGGAGACGGACACGTCCAAACTCATCAACCACTACTTCCCCATCCCCGAGCAGTACACCTCCGAGGAAGCCTTTGTAAGTTGGAACATGATCATTCTGGGGTCACGGGACGCTTCGACCCTTGACCTCCTTACTATTGGTTCCATGTAATGTTGGTAACCTAGAAATTTAAGTTTATCCTACTAAATATATCAAGGTATCAATATTAATTTGGCAATGAGACTGATGTTTAAATGTGCTACAAGTAGAAGTGTGGTGAAGTGAGTTGGGTGGCAGGCTGGCTTAGACCATCCCAACACCATCAGGTCGTGGTGTTGAGCCCCTCAACAGTCAATGTGGCCATCGACAGACTTCCTGTCAAAGTGTGTTTGAATAAAACACTGAACCTGGTCACTCATTGTAGGTCGCTCTGGATTAAAGCATCAGTCAAATGTCTAAAATATGAGAAGGTGTAAATGTTAACAGTACTACTACTGAGTCCTAGTGTTGATTTCCAACACTAGGTGGCAGCAGAGACCCGGGCCGTCATCAACTGGATGCAGAACATCCCGTTCGTTCTCAGTGCCAACCTCCACGGCGGGGAGCTGGTGGTCACCTACCCTTTCGACATGACCCGGGACTGGGCGCCCCGCGAGCACACCCCCACCGCCGACGAGAGCTTCTTCCGCTGGCTGTCCACGGTGTACGCCAGCACCAATCAGGTCCGTCCTCATCCCCGTCATCTTCAGGAAACTGAGTGAGGGGATGAAGCACTCGAGGACGAGGTCCCTGTGGCTCCACGCTGGTATCATGTTGTTTGATGTATATGTTTTATCTTTTATAACCAGGCGATGTCCAACCCAGACCGGCGACCCTGCCACAACAAGGACTTCCTCAGATATAATAACATCATCAATGGAGCCGACTGGCACAACGTACCCGGAAGTAAGAGCTGTTAGCGGTATTCTGTACCCAGCAGTAAAACAATAAAACTGTTAAAACGTAAAAATCACCTTGAATTTCTGTTTTCTCTCCGTCCAGGTATGAATGATTTCAGCTACCTGCACACCAACTGCTTCGAGGTGACGGTGGAGTTGTCCTGCGATAAGTTTCCTCACGCCAGCGAGCTTCCTGCCGAGTGGGAGAACAACAGAGAGTCTCTACTGGTTTACATGGAGCAGGTCTGCAGCTTCTACTGGGTTCTACTCACATGTTTATTGTTGTTGTCATCAGCATTGTTCTTCTTCATCAGCATTGTTCTTCTTCTTCTTCCTTGGACAGTTTCAGTTCAGTTGTTGTAACTTATTTATTATGATTATATTTATCTAATTCCTCTTCTTCTCCCTCGTCTTCATCTTCTTCCTCCCTTTCACTTTCTAATCTACTACTAATTCTTCTTCCTCGATCTCCTTTCCTCCTCCGTCTTCTTCTTCCTCTTCTTTATATTATTGGTCTCTTCTTCCTCTTATTCTTGGATTTATTGTATTCAAAATACTGTCATACTGGAAAAAGGGAACGTAGTAAAACTCTGGAAATATGCAATCAAAACGTGTATTTACATATATGTTGTATATATAACATGTCAAAAGGTCAGTAATATATTATTGCTTATTTATGACGAGGTCACTGGTTTTGAGTCTATGTGTCATTGTGTCATCTACGTGTCATCTACGTGTCATCCTGTCATCTACGTGTCATCTACGTGTCATCCTGTCATCTACGTGTCATCTACGTGTCATCGTGTCATCTCACTGCTTTGTTTTTTTAGGTCCATCGTGGAATAAAGGGTGTGATTCGTGACAAAGACACAGAGGGCGGTATCGCAGACGCCATCATCAAAGTGGACGACATCGATCATCATATTAGATCAGGTACGATCTTTTTATTTTTTTTATTTTAAAATGCTTTCAGTCAAAGAGGAATCTAACAAGCCTCTTGAAACTGAGATGCCTCATCTACAGTCATACTAGTCTGTATCTGAATCCCTGCTCTCTTCTGCAGTGGCCGACGGCGACTACTGGCGACTGCTGAACCCCGGTGAGTACCAGGTGACGGCCAGCGCAGAGGGCTACTACCCCTCCACCCGGACCTGCCAGGTCATGTACGACCACTATCCCACCATCTGCGACTTCCGCCTCACCAAGACGCCCAAGCAGAGGCTGAAGGAGATTCTGGCCAAGGGGGGAAAGATCCCCAAGGACCTGCAGCTCCGGCTCCGCCAGCTCCGCCTACGCAAGCTTCGCGCCTCCACCAAGGCTTTCAACCAGAGGCGCGCCGCCGCCTCCAGGAAGGCGAGGAGGGTGTGATGATGAGGATGATTATAGGGGATGACCAGAGGGCGAAGCAGGGCTCGGTTCAGTTCTCTTTCAATGTGCGATGATGCTTCAGGTTCTTCTGTTCTCCTGAATACAGCTTGGAGACACCTTGTCTTCTCTGGAGTCACATGTCATATGTATTCTTTTAACCTTTATTTATCCAGGGAACCGTCCGGTAGAGTTCACACTGGCCGTGGGAATAAAGTCAATAATAACACTGTTGTCATCACGTTTTTGTCTTGAGAGCTTTTTAGCCTTCGTACTTGAAATGTCTTGGGATGCCTGGAAGGTGGGAGCACTGGGAGCGTTGTGAAATATCTTGAAATGTCTTGAAACTCCACTTGGTGTGGAGGTTTTGTTCCAAAACGAGAGTAGGGGCAGGAAAATGACTTGGAGTAGTAAAACTTGGGCAGTAAAAACCTTAGTCAAGTTATTGCCCCGTTAAAGAGAACTGAACCTTGCCCTTCAATTCAACCTCTGGAGAAGCTCCTGAGAGCAGTAACCCACCGGCAAGAGGACGAGAAGTCACCAGAACAGTTCAGTCAAAAGGACAATTCCACCGCTGGAGAAATACCACTACCAACGTCCACGGACCAAATGACTGGTAACCTGTCTCGAGACTAGAGCTCTGCTAGGACAGTTCAGTCAGTATTTCCCCTCTAGTCGTTCAACTATGGTGCTCCATGTGAAAATGAAAGCAGAATAGAATTAGGGTGTGTGTTTGTGTCAAGAATAGAGCCAACGTTAAAAATAAACACTTTTATCATAGTTCTGTAAATGAGAGCTGTTTAGTCCAAAGTCCAAAATCCAAAGATCTGAAGAAACACTGAGTTCAGTACTTGAGAGTGTAATGCTAGACCTTCGTAAAAGAGGTTCAGTGACTTCTAATGTCTTTTGTCTGTCTTGATTCCTACAACTACACATCAAAATGCTGGCATTTGGATAAAATGTCCTTGCAAGTCAAGCGACCATTATAAATGAACTCCAAATAAAGCTTTTGCTTATAAAAAAGCAACTTCAAACCAGTGTTGTTTGTATCTCTGCAGAAATACATTATTAAAGAAGGCCTGTGTAATACTATCAGACATGTATGGCGTCTACAAGGTCCATATGAACTAGTTGGGAGGTGACCTGTGTACTAGCTGCTATAGAGCAGTGAACAGGGCTTAAAACCCTGTAGGGGGTGTGTGTTTGACGGTGTTTGACTTCTCTGAGAAGGTATGATACAGACATTTTTTTTATTAATAGATATTTGTGGGAAAAATGTCTTCAACACATGCACAACACCCGTTCGTCAATAATATGGGGCGAATGGGGCTTTTATTTTTTTAAATTACCACAGGAAGCGACAGGTATTCGTCTGTAGTGCTTTTATTTTGAAATATCTGACAGGAAGTCTTGTTTATTTTTGACAGTTGACGCCCCGTCGACAGGAGACAACAGGTGAACGGGAGTTCAATGTCACCGGGAGAAACACCACGCTGGGGAAATGACAGCAGGATTAAACGTGATGAGAAGACGGTAACCGAGAGGTAAATATGTCGTTATGTTTTCTCGTCACGAGCTGCTGCCTTTCTCGGAACGCACGACCGCGAGACTCCTCAACCGTACATCTTCAAAACAAAACCAGGCGTCTTGTCTTTTAGCTCCCGGGAGGCTTTTTGTCGACGAGATGCGATTTAAAATATCATTTCCATAAAATCTATAAAATAAAAACCCGTTGCACCTAAAACCGAGATCGTTCATTGAGGACAATGTTCCCTTCCAACCCGCCCAAAAAAACCTGTACATATACTTCACCATATGTTTAGAGGCACGTTTAAAAATACACAAACACTGTTAAATGTATTTGTACATGTAGATGCCACTTATTTGAGTAGCCGAAATATATTGTGTGTTAGCAGCACAAAGGTAGAAAGTGTATTGTCTTCTACCTGGACTCACACATGTCTGTGCTGTTATTTTGGAGATTTTGAAACACACTTGTAAACATCATCTAAAATGTGTATGAAATGTATGTTTTCGTTGTATGGGCAGCATCAAAACGCGTTTGTAAACATCCAATGAGGGATTTTCCACTCAGACTGAGACAGACTGATGAGATAGAGATGATGAGCAGAGAGATAAGAAAAAGGATGTTTAGTCTATTTTATTTTTAGGTTTTATTGTGATTCTCTGGTGCAGACATGGTCGCTCCTCCTCCCACTGGTGACCTGACTGGAACTGGGTTGAAAGGAGAAACATAAGGCATATGGGTAAGATTATTGATGAGAAGATTATTGATGATGATGATGATGATGATGATTTTGGGGTGGACCTTGTCGACTGCCTTCCTGCTCCATGAACTTCAATTCAGATGCTGGCAAGTCACAACTAAATTGATTGGGGATTGTTTGAAAAGGTTTGTTCACTGTGTTGCTCAGGTCACGTTGTCGGACACTCACTGGGCGCTGCAGGGTTTGAACCTGTGACCTTTTGGGTTCAGGGTGGTCTCTTGATCCGCCCAGTGCTCTCTATACCCAGTAAAGTGTGTATAACCACTATTTGGTTCTGTAACCAGGTCATCCAGGTTCAGTGATTTCATGTAGTTTGGTTCCACAGCGGAATGGTGCGTTCACTGACCGCATGTTCTGAGCGGTTTATTAAACTCTGCAGCGTTTCCACCTTTAGGGTTTGAACTCTGGTGGCACCAAATAACCAACGAGATAGGGTCAGTCCCCTAACAAGAAACTGAACTACAGGAAATTACCCAAAACACAAGGGATTATGGGTATAATGAACCAGCAGTCTGGACTGATGCTCATGTTCAGATGTTTCTTCATGTGTTCTTAACCGGTATGAACACCAGAGAAGAGATCAAGTTACAGACTGGAACCAGGTTGGTTTGGACTCTGACCTGGTGGGATGACCCATCAACCCATCAACCAGCTGCTGGGGAGTCATGGGACTTGCCCTGATTGGCTTGTGATTGGCCAGCGTGAACCTGAACAAACCAAATACAACAAAGTCAACTTTTCAACTTGGTTTGGACCAAAGAAAACAAAGCGTAGGTGTGACCTCTCCGTTGATCTACCATCACTCATGGTAACCCTAAAGTAATCCTTCACTCACTTCAACCCACAGAGGATAATCCCTCGTGATGGGAGGGTGTTTGATATTGACAGAGCAGACAGGAAGTTGTCACCGCCTTAAATTTCATTTTAAACATGAGTGTGCAGTTCACTGACGTCAAGTTACAGGATTTCTCAACCAGTTTCCTCTCGTTGCCTAGTGCCGCTTTAACTTCCCTCTTCTGTCACATCGGTCTGTTCTACTTGCTAAAAAAAGACTTTCTTGCCTCTCCTCAGCTCTTACTTCTCTTATTACCTTTCTTAGTACTTCTCTATCATATGTGATCGTCCTCGGGTTGCAGGACTGTTTAGTTTCATCTGTTACTCTGGGTTGACTTGTCTTCTGACCTCCTGATCATTGCTAGGAATGCGTTCTGCAGTCCTTGTCACTGTGGATATTGGTGTATGTAAGGAGGGAGTAGCAGCAGTATGTTTCTATGGGAAGCCTCGAGTCACCGTCATCATCATCATCACTACCGTCGGTCAGCTGATTCAGGATCCCGTCCTGCAGCATTCCTCCCTCACATACCGATCTGGTGAAGCTAGATTAGTCTGGCAGGAATTCCTGCAGTGAATTCCTCCTTTGTCTCAGACCTTGTTGACACTCATCTTATTCTGATTCAGTTGGTAGGGATGTACCAACGTCTCTGTGCTGTTCAGTGCTTTTAGGAAAGAAAACTAAAAATCAGTTCTACGCATGTGTGTGCATCTGCCTTATTTATAGGACAAATGTATGGGAACGCAATAATTGACCTCCTTACTTTTCAGTTTACTGTATTGGGCAGCAGCAGTTTTGCAGCCGTAGGTCAAAGTCCGCCAGAAATATGGCACGAAATCTGCTGGGTTGCTTTACGGCACCAAACAGGAAGAGGGGCGCTGTTCTTCACCAAACAGGAAGAGGGCGCTGTTCTTCACCAAACAGGAAGAGGGGCGCTGTTCTTCACCAAACAGGAAGAGAGCGCTGTTCTTCACCAAACAGGAAGAGGGCGCTGTTCTTCACCAAACAGGAAGAGGGGCGCTGTTCTTCACCAAACAGGAAGAGGGCGCTGTTCTTCTGGCGCTAACGGAGATAAAGATAAAGAGTTTCTGGAGACGGCAGATGGAGGAAGGAGAGAAAGGAAGAGGGAGAAATCACTTCAACATGTTGATCCTCTTTAGGAAAGACAAAGACGCCACGGAGGGGGAAGGGGGACAGGAAGCAACGGGGCTGATGGGAAACGTAGTTGTAATGTGGAGAAACACTAGTCACAACACCACTGGTGAGATAGAGGAGACCAGTCGTCTCCACCGTGGTCTCACTGGTTTATGGTCATTATACCGAGGTAGCAGTATTCATTTAACTGTACTGTATGTGCAGTATTGCCCTGGAATCAGATTCCTCGCGGTTCCTGAGCAGCGAGCAGATCCTGGATCAGCGTTTTTATAAAGGTGTGCACCGTCATTGGTTTTCCTGGAGAACCTGTTGACTTGTCCCAGCTCGTGAAGACGACCGTTGAGTCTGAAGAAAGATGGCGGTGATGAAAGCATCCTGTCTGCTCCGTCAGCGTCAGACTCCCTCCCTGCTTCATGTCAGGAGGTGATGTAGTTTTCCAACGAGAGGCTTTCTCCAGGATTACTTCAGGACCAGCATGAGTGACGACACGTTGATCTCATGTTGTGGAGCCAAACCGCATGAAACCACTGAACCTGGGTGAGGTGGACTCAGACTCAGCTGAGACCTCGTCGCCCCTCGACGGATTCATGGTCTTTGGTCTTGCTTTCAAATTCACCACAAGGTAAAATCTAACTTGATAACAAATACTCTTAAAGGGTTCATCTCTGCCTCGTCACCTGGCTGCTGTCAGGGGTGTTGGCGTCGACGTTGAGGAAATGAAAATACAATGTGTAGGTATTTTATTTCTGCGGTGACATTACCTTCATTTCCTTCATTTCCTTCATTTCCTTCATTTCCTTCATTTCCTTCATTTCCTTCATTTCCTACAGGTAGCGTTCAGTTTGAGACAGCAACATGAAAGTTCAGTTTGTAGGACGGTGATTTAGTTACTGCAGTGATATTTTGAGTCTTTCTGTACTTGGTTTTTCACCGTGGGATTCGGATCGACTGAGACTGCAGAGTAGTTTCATCAAATCAGTCCAGTTTATTTGTGTTTTCAAGCTGGAGAATGTGACTGGTGGTCTCCTGATGAACTTCTTTGGTTGAAAGATGGATCCAGGATGATGTAGCTTGTTGTTGAAGCCTTCCTGGGCTTTCTGGCTGGGTGTTTCAAGACTGAAGCTGAGGCTGGTAGGGTTCAAGGACCTCCAGGGGTCTTCAAGGACCTCCAGGGGTCTTGGACCGGGCTCCAGGGTGTCCCCAGGAATATGAGGAATACTTGAATTTCACTATTTTATATGAACTGGATCATGGGAGTGAATGGGAATGACAGTTTGACATTTTAAATTCTGTACTAAACAAATGGCGGTCCTTGGTCTCATGTGAATCTATTCCCGGGTCCTTGGACCTGAACCGGTTTGGCGTTACCTGTCTTGGTGTATTACAGGCTGGTGGTTTGGCAGTATGAAGTCTCTCTGTGTAACACAGTGAATGGGATGTTTTTGTGGGAGTTTTTCTTGTCCTCTGTGAGGGTCTGAGGCTGGGGGATGTCGTGTACTAATCATTTAGTAATCTAATCATGAAGCCCTTAGAGACTAACGGTGATTAAGGGCTGTACAAATAAATGTGATTTGATTTGATTTTTAAATGTGTAATATTTCCATTAAATGATCAGGTAGATTCATACGACTCCATAATAGCAGCAGCTTTTGTTAAATTGAAGCCCCAGTTGTTTTTAGAAGGAAAAGTACAGGAACCGGCGATCATTTACCTTCCTACTTTCCCTTTTGTGACAGAAATGTATTTATTTATTTATTTATTTATGTGTCTGTTGCCTTTGATATTAAATAAAAGTGAATCACTGCTGTTGCCCACTTTTCTTATCATTCATTTGTCTAACTAGTTGTTGCTCTTACTTTTTCTAAAAAAAAAAAAAAAACTTTTTTTCTTGAACAAAATAAACTTTTAGACACTTTAAAATCGGCATAAATCTTTTTCCCCTGAAAAACTCCAACGTGAGGAAACGGATGTAAATCTCTTTTTTTGTTTGTTTCCTAAGCCTGAAAATCCTGACAATTACTCGGCCATCGGGAGGGCGGGACGTCCCGCGGTGCTTTTGTTCGCTGTGAGAGGGAAACTTTGATCAGGCCGTCTCTCAGGAAGCCTCTCAGGGCCTCCTCTGATTGGTCGATCCTTCCAGAGTGAACGCATGTCAGCCAATCGGCGGCGCTTCCCCGTCCCACCAACTGCTGCAGTCAATCAGCTTATTCAGCAGCGTGTGTGTGTGTGTGTGTGTGTGTGTGTGTGTGTGTGTGTGTGTGTGTGTGTGTGTGTGTGTGTGTGTGTGTGTGTGTGTGTGTGTGTGTGTGTGTGTGTGTGTGTGTGTGTGTGTGTGTGTGTGTGTGTGTGTGTGTGTGTGTGTGTGTGTGTGTTGCCCCTCCTTCCTCCCCCACCCCCCCCTTTTTCCTCTACAAAACAGCTTGCTAGCTTCCACTCCCATCCCCCTCACACACACACACACACACATGCATTCATAAACATTCACTCACACACTCCTGCCACATGAGGCCCAGCAGCAGGCTGGTGTGTGTGAGTCACTGGAGAAAGTTACACCAGCGTGTGTGTGTGTGATTTTGTGTGTGTGTGTGTGTGTGTGTGTGTGTGTGTGTGTGTGTGTGTGTGTGTGTGTGTGTGTGTGCCAGGCAGGCAGCCTCTCCACTGCAGCAGATTCAGCTTTAGTTGGGACGCAGCAAGAGAGAGAGAGGAGCGACCGAGGTCCGCTGCAGCTGAATCAGGGATTCTGCACAAGGTAACCATAACATGGAGGCTTTCTAATGATACTCTGTCACACACACACACACACACACACACACACACACACACACACACACACACACACACACACACACACACACACACACACACTGTTATTGCCGGGATGGACGGGACATGAGGCTGCTGTGGGTTCGGTGTGGAGTCTAGTCGTCTATAATTAACAAACTGTTTTGGTCAAAGTTAAACTTCCCTTCATGTGTTTTGCTGTCGGTGCGTCCTGCTGAACGAGACTCCTCGTCTGTCTGAGGTTAAGAGATAAAACGTCTCTGCTGAGTTTAAGAGATAAAACGTCTCTGCTGAGTTTAAGAGATAAAACGTCTCTGCTGAGTTTAAGAGATAAAACGTCTCTGCTCACTCACAAATCTTCACCACCTCTAACTACCGTCTGCTGCTAAAAACCTTTTGGTGGCGGGACAAAGACAACAGACCAACCAGGTGAAAGTAGAGCTGGGCAACTACAGGCAAACGTAATATCACAGTAACCATAAGAAATGATTTAGATAGAGATGTGTAACGGTATCCTGTTAAATAATCATTCATGTTCGTTGCATTGAACCACATGGTAATATGAAGTGTGATGAAAATGATTTTGTTCCAGATTTAATTGTTATCAGTAATTTAGACGACGGCTCAAATCGTTTTTTCATCACAATCTGTTGAAAGACGATAAACGATGATACCGACTTCCTGCCCAGCCAGTCGGGACAGTCGCTGCAGTTTAAACCACCAAACAAGTTAAACTGAAGGATGTTGAAGCATCAGCCGCTTTCCTCAGACTAAATTAAATCAGAATCAGTTGGTGCACCAAGTACAACAGGAGTCTGTCTCCGGTACTGACATCGGCTCACATGGTGCCAGGACAACTTCACCTCACCTCACATCAGTCGCTTTTCCACCGCAGGAACCTGAAACCTTTTGGAGTACTTGTTTTGAGCAGGAACCTTCTCAGCAGGGAACTTTTTTTAGAGTTCCAGGTTGCTTTCACCAAAATCCCTGGGAGATAATGGAAGTAAGGTGTATGAGGGATCTCCAACAAAAGTGCGACTGTTTGCTTTCATACGTCATTTAGACACGTGACGACCCACAACAACAGCAACTGCAACTCCGCCCCAATGGTTCCTGGTCCCCCCAAGTACTACCTCGCTAGCAGGAACTTTATTTGGGTGCAGGAACTATCCAGGAGGAACCTTTTTCGGGGCTGGTTCCACCGGTGGGAAAGGTCGACGTTCCTGGAGTACCAATAGTACCAAGTTCTTGGAGAGTTCCTGGAGAGTTCCTGGATAGTTCCCGGAGAGTTCCTGGATAGTTCCTGGAGAGTTCCTGGATAGTTCCCGGAGAGTTCCTGGATAGTTCCTGCGGTGGAAAAAAATGACTATTCAAAGTGATGGGGCAGTGAAAGAAATACACACGGCAGACTCTCCATTACTCTTCACATACGTACAAACTAAAAAATGATGTTACGATGTGCATCCATGCAGTTGTAAGAAGAACTGAAATGCTTGAATAAGATCTGAGCCTCGTGAAGCGTGGACATATTTCCCGATGCTAAAAGTGGCGCCGTGACCGAAGCCTCGCGCAGACGTGACATATTAAATCACCGAGGATGAAGCAGCTTGTCCTTTTAAACTAGCTGAGGTTGTTCAGCTGAGGCTTGTAGCGGCTCAGAGCGGTCGCAGCGTTAGTGGCTCTTTAAGCAGCTTGCCAGCCTCCTGGTGGGCTGGACCCATGGTGGTCCAGCTCAGAGACCCCATGACAAAACATTTCCCCTCCTTGCATGAGTCTGTGAAGGCAACAATACAAACAAGGACGCCTCATCCTCAACCTCAACCCTGCCTCGTTTCTGTTGAGTCATGCAGCTATAAAGGCGATCTCACACAGGCAGCATCTTAAAGTGCTAATCTGCTGTGGAGATGCTTGTTTTTCTTATCCAGTCTCCATCTTTGTCTCTCAGCCTCACTGTGGTGTTCCTCACTGTGGTGTTCCTCACTGTGGTGTTCTTCACTGTGGTGTTCTTCACTGTGGTGTTCTTCACTGTGGTGTTCCTCACTGTGGTGTTCTTCACTGTAGTGTTCTTCACTGTGGTGTTCCTCACTGTGGTGTTCCTCACTGTGGTGTTCTTCACTGTGGTGTTCCTCACTGTGGTGTTCTTCACTGTGGTGTTCTTCACTGTGGTGTTCCTCACTGTGGTGTTCTTCACTGTAGTGTTCTTCACTGTGGTGTTCCTCACTGTGGTGTTCCTCACTGTGGTGTTCTTCACTGTGGTGTTCCTCACTGTGGTGTCCCTCACTGTGGTGTCCTTCACTGTGGTGTTCCTCACTGTGGTGTTCTTCACTGTGGTGTTCCTCACTGTGGTGTTCCTCACTGTGGTGTTCTTTACTGTGGTGTTCTTCACTGTGCTGTTCTTCACTGTAGTGTTCCTCACTGTGGTGTTCCTCACTGTGGTGTTCCTCACTGTAGTGTCCCTCACTGTGGTGTTCTTCACTGTGGTGTTCCTCACTGCTCTTCCCAGAGATCACCTGTCAATCAAACAGTGTGTCCAGTACTGTGACGTCTTTCTCTTTGGATTTCCTGTTGATGGAGTTTGAGTTCCTGTAGGTGGCGCTCTTTTCTATGTCTGTTCAGCCACGGTGGCTATCGCTGCTCATGCTAACTACCCAGTTCTTCTTCTGTTTATTCCAAACAATGGCATCACTTCCTGTAACCCAGTGAATTTTCCCCAGGAAAGACCTTCCTGACCCCGGGTGTGTAGAACAGGAAATGTGAAAGCTGCATGAGCTGGTAGAGGTTGATCACTGTTGTGTTTATTATTCGGGTATAGAGGAGCAAAACGGACATTTATGAAAATGTCGTTGTATTAACGTATTACTTTAATTTGGCCATCGGTACTTTTTTTAGTTAGTAAGTTATCCACATTCATTTTATCCTTGTAACCAATTCCTACGTGACATACTTGCTCATTCCGCTTTCTCAAAAAGTTGTAAAATGTCCCTAAGACTTTGGAAACGTGGTGTTATAAACTTTGGTGTTATCAGTTACAGTTTTTTTTCAATTGCTTTGACTCAATTTGCACAGATTGAACAGATTTTCAATGTGCAAAACTCTAAATGCAAAGTGCCAAACTGACTTTCAAAATGCATCCTCTAAGACACGACATCCTATGGTGACATACAAAGTGCCACATGCTCATCACATCCTCCATCCTCAGAGTTCAGCCACCGAACATTACAAAGCATTCTGTGCATCCTTCTCTGTTGTGCAAATTGAGTCAAAGCAATCAAAAACAACAGTAGCAGACAGTTCGGGGAGTGATGCCATCCTCTGTGGTTTTTGCTCACAACCACACAGTATCAACATAGCGCTTAGTCATCTAGGTGCTGCTTTCAACACACATCCTGCACGGCTGCTGCACTGTTGTTCTGGATAACAAAGCAGTACAGATGCAGGTCAGATTTTAAGGCTCAATGCTCGACTGGATGGAGTTTTGTTTTATGCAGTGAATAAATCGCAGTCAAATTCAGCCCAAACCCAAAATTGCTAATACCTTTTTATTAGCAATTTTATTTTCATAATGGAGAGATAGATGTGATGATGAACATTAAGATCCTGTTCAGGGTTCCTACGGTCATGGAAAACCTGGAAAAGTCACGGAATTAAAAAACTGTGTTTTCCAGGAGAAGTTCTAGAAACTGGAACATGTGCTTATAGTTTTAGAAATGTCATGGTAATTTGTTGCTAATCTTTTTTTCCAACCAGTGAAATGTTGAATGTCTCAGCTTGGCTGCTTGTTGATCCACTTCAGATCAGAAATGACCTGATGGTATCGGTCCTGAGAGATAGTTGGGGCAGAAATAAGACCTGGACATTCACACCACATATTCAATGGAAAAACAGAGACTCTGATGAATACCGGTCATGGAGATGCTGTATGTCATGGGAAAGTCTTGGAATTTGATGAGGAAAACTGTTTAGGAACCCTGTCTGTGTTGTCATGAGATCAATACAGAGAACTGTCCATGTCTAAACAGAGTTTGTGTTCTTTGACAGGGATCTCCAACATGGAGGTGCCCAGGAGGCCTCAGCCTGCCTCCTTCAAACTGGCCCTCCCTCAGCAGGCCTCCTCCGACCTGCCTCCCCTCGGCGCTGTCGAGAAGCTCGCCAAGGAGGATCCGGTGGGAGGAAAGTGGCGAGAGAGGAAGGACGAGTCGGAGGAGGAGGAGGAGGAGATGATTGACTCGGATGTATCTGTGTTTGTGGAGGCGCCGGCCGAGGACCCGGAGAGAGCAGGGGAACTTTCAGACGTGGACGCAAGTTTACTCTCCTCACAGCGTAGATGCTCAGAAGGGAGCTCGATAGCAGAGGAGAAGTCGCCAGAGGAGGTGGAAGAGGCCAAGAGGAGGTCTGAAGAGGAGGAAGCAGCAGCCAAGGAGAGGGCAGCCCAGAGACAGCTACTGGCCATCGAGGAACTAGTCCACACGGAGAGGAACTACCTCCGCCTGCTGCAGATCAGCACCGTCACCATCAGGAGCAACCTGCAGAAACTACAGGTGTGGACGGGTCGGTAGGCGGAGCGCGGCGCCGGCAGGGTGAAGGGGTTCACAGGGAATACATCTGACCCGGGGTACTCCCAGGTGGAGAGCAGGGTCATTGCCCCGGTGGCAAAGGGGTATTATGAGTTACAGGGAATAGAACAGAATTGGAAAATCTGAACAGGGAAGCAGAAGGAGTTCTGCTTTCACTCAGCAACTATCAAGTGCACTTGAGCAAGGCACCCAGCCCAACCTCACCTGTTGAGTAAATTCAGATCAGACAGAAGTCTTTGAGTCATGAATTACATGAGCAACATTTATTAACACAGAATACAATACTGAGCTCAGCAGAGATACACACACATGGGTATGGTATGAGGATCTGAACAGATTATATCAGAGGGGGGGGGGGGGGGGGGTGGTTGCTTCTACACATCTGCAAGGTCGTTCTGATAGTAGTGAACAATGTGTGCTGTGTCAAGACGTTCTGGGTGAGGCTCTCCGGGGCCCCTCATGGGTCCGGCCTTCTGGTATGGTTTATACGAATCCTGACTTCTCAACCAGAACGCCCTCACACACACACACACACACCTAATACACTCCACACCTAAAGCTCCTAGACGCTACACTAAGGATGCAGAGTCAGCACAAAGATACAGAGTCAACACATGATACTTAAATTCTTCCACATTACCTTAATGAATACAGGGTTAAGAAGGGCAGCGGACAGGAACTCGCTCAGTGTGATGTTGAGTTCAGTTTCTACCCGGAGAAACAACCAAGAAATACCAGAAAAAGAAAATCCTAGCACAAAGAAATTCTCCCTCTTGGAAATTTTGACTTTCCCTCTCCTCAGTGTCTTGCTCAAGGACACTTCAGCAGCACCGATGCTTTTAGTCTTGAAGGACAGTCTCTACTCTACGCTGCTTCATGCTATATCCTTCTGATAATCGAATGCATCATGTTGCTTGTAAAACATCCCACTGCGTATTGAATACTGTATTGCTGCAGCGGTTTATCATTAGCAGCTTTCATCACCTCTGAAGGAATCGTCCATTACGGTCGATTAATCTTTTATTACCGCTCCGGTAATAAAATGAGGCCTCGTAAAATCGAATGGAATTAGGCTTTATGGGGTGGAAGGACTGAGCACGAGAGCAATAAGACGAGAGAAGGGAAATAACGGTTGGGATGGAAAGGAAAAGGAGGTGTGGAAGATCTGGGGTGATGATCTGTTGACGGAGGAGGAAAATGGGTGACTGGCTGGTGAGATAGACGTAAAGAGAGAGGTCTGTCTGAGTTATGGTGAAAGGTAATCCGGAGTTCAAGTGCAAAGAGGCAAATGTGTGATAATGAATAACGAGGGGGGAGAGACGGAGGGAGAGAAGGGGGAGGAAACACGAGGGTAGAGGAATATGGTTTTCAGGGTTTTGGACGTACAGTAACCATTCATCTCTAATAGGAGACGCTTGTTTTCTGGCCTGCTGGTGTCCCTCATCGGCTCGGTGGGTGTAGAAGATGGTAGATAGAGGAAGGCCAAGGAAAGGAGGGTTAGACAGGGTCGGGGGGGGGATGGGGGGTGGTGGGGGGGGTGAATGATGCCATTGTCAGGCTGGAGAGTCGCTCTTCTGTTCTGAGTGATAATGTGCAGATTGTTGAAGTGTCCCCACGATTCTCCCAGTGGGACCAAACACATCAGCTGCTGCTGTATTAGCATCTGTCCTGCACACAAACATGTTAGGAATACATACATTCATCCATACATTCATCCATACATACATACATTCATACATACATACATTCATACATACATTCATACATACATTCATACATACATTCATACATACATACATTCATACATACATTCATCCATACAGCAGTTCATCCAGACACCTCCACCGTGGAAGAGCACGGTGACACTGACATGCACTTCCTGTTTGCCAGACGGTCGATGGCACCTCGTGGCTCAGGGGAAACGCCAGGAGTCACACGGACACTTTTAATTACTTTTAATTACAACTTATCTTCACCAATTAAACGTGTCAGCTGGGGCAAGATGGCCGACTAGCCGTTGTCAGCTGGGGAATGTAGTCCTTTTCCACAGTTCCTCTGTGGCAGATACCCCAGTCTGCCACAGCTGCTGTTATGGATGATTCCTCCAGCCTCCTATAGCCAAGCCTAGCTGTATATGAAGGAAATTAACTTGTCTGTCTGCCTGTCTCTCTGCCTGTCTGCCCCCCCAGCCTCCTCTGGCCAACCTCAACAGCATGTTCCTCTACATCGAGGAGGTGATTGACGTGTCGGGCCGACTCCTCAGCCTGCTGGACCAGAAGCAGGTTCAGCCTGGAGACCCTCTCTTCCTGGAGACGCTCTGTAAGGGACACATCTTCCTCCGTTACACCCCACCCCTCCACGTGCACAGCACCACAACATGCACTACATACAGTACTACATACAGTACATATAGTACATACTACATACAGAGAATCTGTTACCCAGAGTTCCTTGGCAAGTCTGGATAAGTATGGAAAGGTTTGGGACTTGGGTATAACTCTGAAAGATATGGAAAAGTCTTTTGGTCCAAATGTGTTTTTAATTGCACATCAGACATGTAGACGGGGTTGAACTGAGGTACCCTCGGCACATTTCAAGATCTTGAAAGGTTTGGGAATTGGACGATTGGACATGATGACTTCCTGTCTTGTAGACCTGCTCCTGATCTTCAGCTGCAGGGTGATGCAGGATTGTAGTCCGATTACAAGCCTGCATCGGACTACTTTACTTTACCGCTGTCAAAGGACACCTTCCCAAACCTGTCAAGACACTGAGGTCTGGAAAGAGTATGAGATAAGGATGACATAAGGATGACATAAGGATGACATAAGGATGACATAAGGATGACATAAGTATGAGATAAGGATGACATAAGACACAAGTAGAAAATGTGTAGGCGCCCTGGTTACCTTTCTTTCTCCTACATGATCATTCTAGAGCGTCAGGAATAATAGCGTCAGGGTGCTGTGACCTCTGACCCTTGACCCTTACTACTGGATCCTGTTGGTGATCCAGGAAGTGAAGCTCATTCTAATCTTGCATTTCTTTGCGCTCTGGCCAGGAGCGTGTCGTGGCAATTTAAGTCAATTGCACTTTGTCTAGTTGGTGAGATCAGCTCAATAAAGCTCAATACTCATGTACTGGGATGTTGGGGTCTTTCCAGGACAGTCCTGAGTCTAGACTGTTGACAGAGCAAGTACACACTAGTTACATAGACATGTTAATGTGATGAAGTCAGTTTGATATCTCTAATGTACACGTGTATCTTCCCTCCTATCTGGTCTGAAGGTTAGTTAAACAATCATGACCAGTCCAATCATCATGACACCATCAAGATCTACTGATCTCTGAGATCTCCCCAGTCAAGAACACACACACACACACACACACACACACTCCTCTGATCTCAGTAGTTTTCCACTGGCTGTGACCACACTTATACATACACATTAAAAACACACTTTAAAAACACAAAATGTAGAGTTGAGTTACTCTTTTAGTTACTGGTTACACAAGATTTACATGCAACAGTGTCACATAATGTTCAACACTGAAGTATGTGACCTGGATGTAAAAGGTGGACTTAGACCGAGACGGGTGTTTTTCTATTGGAGCTGCTGATATTTTTCACTGATTTTCATTCATTCATTTTCATCAAAACTCTCCATTGAAACTCAATTCAGTTATTTTAGTGTTAGCGGCTCTTTAAGGCAGAGGGACCCAACACACCTGTTCAGTGGAAGGTTTTTCTGAAGCTGTGGTCAGGGAGGAACCTCCATCTTATCAGCAGTGGACAACATTGACTGGTCAATATCTAACAGATATTTAACAGATCAATATTGACCCAGTCTGTTGATGTCACCATAGTAACATGGTTAGACACATGGTGGAAGCATGGTGTGTTATGATGTCACCATGATGAGCAGTATGATGAGAGAATAATGAATCTGTCTCTGTCGCGTCTGAGAGGTTTTCTACTCTTACAGATTTATTTCATATTTCAATAAACACAACATGGCGGACGGCTTCACACAGTCAAACCCAAACCTTTGAGTCTGTAACGCTGTCGACTCTGAATGAAACTATTTTTATCTGGCAGAATCCCATTTTTACCAGTTGTTGCCAGGCGATATCAGCCAAAAAACTCTCCCTCCTCTGCTCATTGGCTGGAATCACCTTTGTTGCCTGGCAACACGAGCTCGTCCAACATTCCACCAGGAAGCAGCGAGAACGCCGCGGCGGTGTTTTCCTCCTGGATGATATCGGCTCGGTCGTCCTGTCACCGGACATGTGGAGATACGAGTCACATGGGCTAATACACAGACTCAGAAAGGAGGTGGTGTTAGTCAGTGGGTGCATCTCTGAGTACACACACACACACACACACACACACACACAGGCTATAGAGGTCCCAAGCAGCATTTCTGTGCCGTACCGTTTAGTGTGCAATCCAAAATCCTTATGGAAAATATGAATGGGGTTTTGAAAACGAGCTGTGTTGAGTGGAAACCCACGAGATGCACGACACTTTGTTCCTTAACGCTTTCTTTCTTGAACTACTGCTGCCTGCTGGTATGGAGAGTTGTTTGCTTGGTGTGTCTGGGCCTTCAGTTTATTACATGTGTTTTAAAACTAAACAAGGAAAGATAATGTGGTGGTTATCTAGTTCACCTGCCTTAGATAAATAGGAGTGCCTGCATTCCTTCTACATAGATCAAACAGTCCTCACAGGAATGAGGTCTTAAGTCCTCTTATGCTCGTACAGAAATAAATCTGTGATATTCTTCTAGCAGCGGTCAGTCCAACTGGTATTTCAGGTTCTGTTGTAACCTGAAATCTCCTCATCTAACCTCAACGTCTCCTCTCCCCCTGCTCCTCACCTCCTCCTCCTCTACCTGTTCTCCCTCCTTATCTAGTATTTACATTTATATACCATTCATCTTTCCAGGGTCACCCTGTTTTCCAGGACCTGACCTAGCTGACCCTTTTACTGTTGGTTGTAAGATCACCAATATTCCATGTCTCCAGTATTAAAGGTTTTTCAGGAGGTGGTGGGGGATGAGAGACTGTGTGCACAGTGGATGGATACGTAGTTGCTCACCTCAAATAGTTCCAAAACTAAATGTCAACATCAATTATATTAAGTTAATAATATTTCATTCTTACATTTTATGAAAGTTGGAAAAAAAGTGTTTTTTTTAACTGTCCAGACTCAAGACATGTCTGGACTTGTATCTTCCCATGATACACAGTAAAGTGATGAAGGTTTGACTGGCCGGCCTCGTGATTATGATTATGATAATGATAATGATGATGATGCCTGACTGGACAACTAGAGGTTGTGCTTCCAATCAGCAGCTACACAGAAAGCAGGATTGTATTTCACTAAGTGACTCCAGTAAGAGTCGGTGTTCCTGCAGCTCCACCAGCCTCTTCATCCCTCTTAGCACTATAAAGTTGTTCATCCTTACTAGTTTTTGGTCGCCTGACAAAGCAGACGCAGGTCAAATATATTCATGATAACAGATTTGTTCTAAAGTGTTTTATAGAACAAATGAATCTAAACTGATCTAAAAATCTGCAGTTTGGATGAGAATCTGTAGATCCACTTGTGTTATTCCCTCGTAGCTCCGCCTCCCCATGAGCTGCCCTGATAAAACATCATTGTTGACGGAAACTGAAGTCACTGCTTTTTCCCTCAGTGGCTCCAGTTTCCATCAACAATGATGTTTTATCATTTCTGTCAGGCAGGCGTACGTGATAGGAGGATGGAAGGACAGAGTCGCCTCTTGATCTGGCAACACATCACATTTTCTACTATCGTCTTGCAAGTGGTTTTGCTGGGATGTAAAAAAAGAAAAAAAATGATCAGTGATTTTCCTGTCACCGCTGGGCCAGTTTCACCCAATCAAATGGCTGATGTGTGTGTTTGTTCCTGCCAGGTGATTCGTTCCTCAGCCTGTCTTCAGACATCGAGGCGGCCTATAAGGAATACCTGGCCAACTACAACAACGTCACCGCCCTGGAGAACGACTACAAACTGAAGGAGGCGCTCTGGAGCGAGATCGTCAAAGTCATCAAGACCTCAGCGTAGGTTGACATCGTTTTCTGTTGTTCCTCACCTTTTGGATGAAAGTGTCTGAATCCCTACCAACTGACCCTGACCTCTGACCTCTGACCTCCCTGTTGGGGGCGCCAAAAGGTAAAAACTCCTTCAGGGATCTCTTTTGGAGTTGGAGTTTTACCAAAACCCCAGGAAAGTGGTGTGTTTGATTATTAAGCTCAGGCGTCGAGGGTCACAGGAAGTGTTTAATTCATTTTTCGCACTTTAAGGATTTCATTTGAACAGATCTAGCTTCAAGTGGGTACAAATATGAGCCTTTTTCAGCATAAAATGTACAATGGACATATCTTGGTAGGATACTGCAACAGTGACAAGAAAATAGATCTACTAGAGAACAAGAATCGCTGGTCTTGATTGCAGGTGCAAAAAAAAAGAAAAACAAAGGCAAAGTGTCCTTGTTGTTAGAGAGGCTGTCGGGTAATGAAAAGGTCAGAGGTTAAATCCCTGTATAAACCAAAGTGTCCTTTAGCGACACACTGAGCTGCTCACTCTGGGTAAGAGTGTCTAAATGCCTGTGGAGGAAATTGGGGGAAAAAAGTGAACAAAACACCAAAAGGGTGAGTAGAAGAAGAACTCAAACCTTCGCCGTTCTCCCCTCCAGGCCCGAGGTGAACGCCACCTCCCTGTCCTTCTTCCTGGTGATGCCGGTGCAGCGGATCGCCCGCTACCCCCTCCTCCTGCAGACCATCCGGAAACACACCGACCCCGCCCACCCGGCGTACCCCCTGCTGGAGCAGACCGCCCACACCGCCGTGGCCTTGAACTGCCGCATCAACGAGTACAAGCGCTTCAGAGAAGTCGGTGAGGGGGGTTACCGTCGTGACTACCTGTATGAACTGATAGTGGATCTGTATTCTGTTAGAAATACTGTGGTGCTGCGTAGGTAGAGCAAGGCACCAAAAGGTGTTATGCAGTGTTCTGTTGTATAAGGATGTTGTTGTTCTTACGATAAGACCATGATCTGCACAGAAATGTTCCAGATGGAGGCAAAACTAGAGGCAGTGAAAGAACTGATAGGAAATGAATGCATTATTTTATTCTGATTTTTAAAGACTGACGACAGCAACATGAGAGTTGATCTGTTGCTTGTAGTCTAGGAGGATAATAGGCATTTTTGGTGCAACAAATTGAGCTGCAGTATCAAAAATTATTCAGATGTTTCCCAGCATCAAGACGGTCCTGTGGGATTAAAGCACCAGAGTGAGCCTGAGAGTCGCCCCTGTGCGTCGCTCTCTTAACTCCGTCCCTCTTCTTTCGGTTGCAGCCGACAAGTACAAGAAGACCGAGACGCTGACCATCAAGGACAAGATCAACCGCCTCAACAGCCACAGCATCGCCAAGAAGACGGCGAGGCTCAGCCAGCAAATCAAACACGAGACGGGAATCGTTTCGAAGGTAGGCTAGCTGGAAGGGTAGCGCCAGGTAGCACCGGCTCCCGCCAGCGTGTGGAAACCGTTTCCTTTTTTACTTGAATTGGAAAGTTGACATGTTCCTTCATGTGTTCAGTAGATTTCATGGTCCTAGGACACATGAAACCCCTTCAAAGCACATTGGAAAAACACTGAAAAATGTATGATTGATAGTGAATGGTGAATGTTGTGAGACAGACCGAGACGCTTGGACGGGGTTGGGGAGTAGCATGTTGACAAAATACAAGCATGTGTTTTGAGTCTTTATGAGGTTTTCTACCTGTAATTATTTCATGTGAAAGTGAAAATGCACTTACAAATCTACTAAATGATAAAATGACATAATTATATAACTAGCTGACGCTCTGACCCGAAGCGACTGCAGAGTGATCTTAAATTCCTAGATGATCTTCTTGTTCTTGACCTGCCTGGTGTAACGAGGTTCAGCGTCTCCTCTGTGTTCTGTAGCTGGTGGACGAGGAGTTTGACGCCCTGGAAGGTTTCTTCTACGTTTTGGAGAACGGAATCCTGGAACTCCTCGAGAACGTGGAGACGTACCTGCACCATCTACAGGTAGAAGAACTGTCTGTCTGTCTGTCTGTCTGTCTATCTGTCTATCTAACTAACTCTGGCATGTCGCTCTGCAATCCAACTTAAATGTTTTTGAGTCTAGGAACTGGATAGTGTATTTTTTGTTTTGTTTTGTTATATTTTGATTCATATTTTTTTTGTCCGTTTTCATGTTTTAACCTTAAATTGAAGGATTCCACACTCCTAAGGTTTTAGAGGAATCTACAACCCTTTGGCGTATGAAACCCTCTCAAATCCCAGTAGATAAACTCATTTTCTTAGTTGAAATCAGAAATACATCTCCACTGATTAGAAAACATCAGATCTGTGTCACATGTCAGGGGAACAAATGAGAACTGGGACACTTTCGTCGCAACCAGTATGAAGATGAATCAGGGCGACGCTGGAAACAGAGCTAGCGTGTTCAGTCTTCTTTCCCTGGATAACCTCAGTAACACACATTCACTTCCAGTACCAGCCTTCTACTGTTGGAGCAGTTTGGGGTTCAGTGCCTTGCTCAAAGACACTTCAGCGGCAGGTTGTGAATGAGTATCTTGTTTTCAGCCCTGCAGCTTTCACCTCCAGCTCCATGTTGAGGTTGTTGAGTTGTTGCTGTGTGTTTATGAGTCAGCCGGCGTCGAGGCCTGAGGTCTGTGTGTCTTCCCTCTGAAACCATCCTCGGTGGAAACTGTGTTTCCTGTTTCTATTCCTGACCCGAGGCGTCGGCTCCCAACAAGGACCGCCACTGTGTTCCTGCTTCTTCACATTTTCCTACTAATGTAAACTCCCATTTTCTCCTTCCTCTTTCTCTCGTCCTTCTTCCCTCTACTCCCTTTTTCTTGTTTTCTTTGTCTAAAATTGAGTTTCTCATTTAGCTGAAGCCGTCGTCTGTAATTATAATAACTGAGTGTAATTTCTCTAGTTTTACATCCATCTATCTTTTTCCTTACAGTCGGGGTTATAGACTAAATACTTTAATATATCCCTTGTATGGTACCAAGAAACATGTTGGTTATATGGTAATTAAGTTTGAACCTTGAACAATAAAATAAGTCATTGATGAAATCTGTAATCCCTCAATCAGCCCTTTAATCAGCAGTAGCCTAGTAATAAAAGTAGTACACTCATCATGTGTTTTTGTGTTTTTTGATGTATTTTGGATCACGTCTGTGAACAAAACCCATTTACCGCTGTTCTGTTGTGATGGGATGATTTGAAAAGCTCTTCTTCGTTGGTCTCCAGAGGTTCCTGGCCTGCAAAACGGAGGAGTTCGACTTGGACCTGGACGGAGAGAAGGCGGCCATCTGCTACAAGGAGATCACCACGGCTCTCCGGCAGTGGATCCTTCCTACGTTCGTGAGTCGAGTTGACATATTATATATTATTTTGTTATTTCTAGTGATGGTAAATAAAGGTGGGTAGACTTTAGGTTAGGGTTAGACTTTGGGTTGAATGTCTCTACTGGAGTAGATGTGTGTTTAGTGTTGGACTGTGGGAAGCTGCTGGTATCAGGTTTTCCTTGATGAGGCGTTTCTCTCCAGATTCATATTACACACTCGTCACACCGGTGTCTTCTTCTTGCCGCTCCTCTTTCCTGTCACTCACCCTTTTCTCTTTCACCTCATTCGCTCTTGTCTAATTTCCCCACGAGGATCAATAAAGTTTGAACTCATCTTTCTCCCTCCATCCCTCACATGAAGTTAAATCTTGAGGTGATTGCGTTTTTCTCCAGAAGAAAAACCATTAAAACTACAACAGACAACGTTTCTCCTAGAGGTAGGAAGTGTATTGTTAGTCCCGCCCTCTTCCCCCTCGGTTGCTCAAGTTCCCGCCCTCAACACCTGTCAGTCATCTTGATGAGCCGTCTAGAAGCAGCATCTTTCCTGAGGTTGAGGTACCTGGTACCCGTAACGCTCTTTTAGCGTCGCTGCTCTTTCTTTGCTTCCTGCTTTCCTGCATTGTTGTTGTTGCTTCCTGCTCTGTGGCCACGCCCACTGACACACCCACAGCAAACGGTACACGCCCCAAAACGTCCCAACGTCATCGTTAAGTTCAGGCACACGGGGGATTGAAGCAGAACAGACATGATGCTGTGTCATACAGTTATTTTAATGTGAGAAGCTGACCACCCGTCCTCCCTCCGTCCAGGAGAAGAGGATGCGGGCGTTGATCCACAAGCCGCTGTGTTGCCTCCGCGACCTCCTGGCGGGCCCGAGGAACCTGATCAGGAAGAGGCTGGACAAGCTGCTGGACTTCGAGGTGATCGAAGCCAGATCCACTCTGAGCTACGAGGAGCAGGCGGTGGCCAACACATACAGGTAGAGAGGAGACGGTCCAACGGGGCACGGAAAACCTGGAAAACTCTGGAATTATTAAAGTCCTACTCTCCTCTCCTCCTCTCCTCCTCTCCTCTCCTCCTCCTCCTCTCCTCTCCTCTCCTCCTCCTCTCCTCTCCTCCTCCTCCTCCTCCTCTGCTCTCTCCTCCTCTCCTCTCCTCTCCTCCTCCTCTCCTCTCCTCCTCCTCTCCTCTCCCCTCCTCCTCCTCCTCTCCTCTCCTCCTCCTCTCCTCTCCTCTCCTCTCCTCTCCTCTCCTCCTCCTCTCCTCTCCTCCTCCTCTCCTCTCCTCTCCTCTCCTCTCCCCTCCTCCTCCTCGTCTCCTCTCCTCTCCTCCTCCTCTGCTCTCCTCTCCTCTCCTCTCCCCTCCTCCTCCTCCTCTCCTCTCCTCTCCTCTCCCCTCCTCCTCCTCGTCTCCTCTCCTCTCCTCCTCCTCTGCTCTCCTCTCCTCCCCCTCCTCCTCTCCTCTCCTCTCCTCTCCTCCTCCTCTGCTCTCCTCTCCTCTCCTCCTCTCCTCTCCTCTCCTCCCCCTCCTCCTCTCCTCTCCTCTCCTCTCCTCCCTCTCCTCCTCTCCTCCCTCTCCTCTCCTCCTCTCCTCTCCTTCCTCCTCCCTCTCCTCTCCTCTCCTCCCCTCCTCCTCCTCTCCTCCCCTCCTCCTCCTCTCCTCCTCCTCTCCTCTCCCCTCCCCCCTCCTCCTCATCCTCTGCTCTGCTCTCCTCTCCTCTCCTCTCCTTTCCTCTCCTCTCCCCTCCCCCTCCTCCTCCTCCTCCTCCTCCTCCTCCCAGGACCATCAACACGTTGCTCCTTAACGAGCTCCCCCAGTTCAACGGCCTGGCGGTCCAGATGATGTGGAGCATGCTGGGAACGTTCAGCTGTCTGCACCGGGACCTGTCCTCCGACATGGAGCAGCTGTTCCAGGGCTTCGCTCAGCAGGTGCACAGCCAATCAATACAGCCGATCAATACTTATCGATCAGTAGTTATTCATATAGTACAGTAATGTGAGTCAGAAACATGATTTAGAAACCGCTCAGGGTCGATGACACAAGAACAGGAGACGTAAGGTTTAATAGCTGATCCCTCCCTCCGTCCTCCCCCAGCTCCCCCACAGCTCTATGGACCCCGGTGCATTCTGGGAGTGGGCGGAGTGTGCGGTGTTGGAGGGCGCGAGGAGGCTGGAGACGGTGTGTCGCGGTGTGGAGGAGACGCTCAACGCACCTTCTGCCCAGGTGGGAGCTGGGATAGTGTGTGTTGGTTTGACGTGCGTGTGTGTGTGTGTGTGTGTGTGCGTGTGTGTGTGTGTGTATGCGCGTGCATGATGGACCACACATATTTTCATCACCAAAACCACTAGATTGCGTTCCTCATTCCTGTGGTGTCCATCTATATTGATTATTGATCTGGTGTCCATCTAATTGATTATTGATCTGGTGTCCATCTATATTGATTATTGATCTGGTGTCCATCTATATTGATTATTGACTCCTTTTGCGAGACGCCTCCACTGCCGGTCTCTGGAAGTCAGCTGGTTAAAATAAACAAGTCTGACGTGTCGCCGTCGCCTGTATTTCCTGCTCGGCTGGGTCAAATTCCTTCAGCTCGTCAGCCAACTTGCGTACCGAACCCTGAACCGGCTGCACCAGATGCACCGGCGGGGTGACGAGGCTGGATGTTAGTTGATGACAGGTTCAGGTTGGGACCGGAGGATTTGGCTTTACTTTTGTGTCCTCGGGCCTCAGCGAGTCCATAAAGTTCACGTTACTTTTACATTACAGTCATTTAGCAGACGCTTTTATCCAAAGCGACTTACAATAAGTGCATCAACATAGATAGGTAAGAAAACTACTAGTCACCAGAAATCATAAGTGCATTTCCTTCCTATAGAGAATCGAATAAAACAAGAGCTCAGGCACATAAGTGACGACAAGTAGTCAAGGCTAGGAGGAAGAGTCAGGGTAGTGTCTCCTGAAGAGGAAGGGTCAGGGTAGTGTCTCCTGAAGAGGAAGAGTCAGGGTAGTGTCTCCTGAAGAGGAAGGGTCAGGGTAGTGTCTCCTGAAGAGGAAGAGTCAGGGTAGTGTCTCCTGAAGAGGAAGGGTCAGGGTAGTGTCTCCTGAAGAGGAAGGGTCAGGGTAGTGTCTCCTGAAGAGGAAGGGTCAGGGTAGTGTCTCCTGAAGAGGAAGGGTCAGGGTAGTGTCTCTCAAGAGGTTTTCAGCCTGCGGCGAAAGATGGGCAAGATGGGATATTGAGGATCAATATCAAGATGTGACACGATGCTCTCTTGTAATTTTCTCTATTCTATTCTGTTTCCTTTGGTTCTATTTTTTCTATTCTTTTCAGTTGTTTTTGTACCATTAACTTCTATTGGGTTCTGTTCTGGTTCTAATCCGGTTGTCTTTTAGTTCTACTCTGCCTTAATTCAAACCTTCCCAGTGTTATTCTCGTTCTATTCTGTTCTATTCTATTCTATCCTAACCCCCCCGTGTGTCTCTGCCCCCCCCCAGCCCCTGAGCCCGTCCTCCCAGCGCCGTCTGAAGCAGCTGACCCAGGCTCACGGTTCTGGGAGGATCTACCAGGTGGGCGGGGTGGTGGTGGGCAGCCGGGACCTGGACCTGACCCTGGCCCGGGGAGAGCTGGTGGCCGTGATCAGCGAGGCCGACAGCCGGGGAGATAAGAGGAGATGGCTGGTCGACGCCGGCGGTAAGAACCCGCAACCTACCGGATCCGGGAGATCCACCTTGCACTTCCCAGAGATCACCTGTCAATCAAACAGTGTGTCCAGTACTGTGACGTCTTTCTCCTTGGATTTCCTGTTGATGGAGTTTGAGTTCCTGTAGGTGTTGAGGTCCAGAGATCATGACCTGGTAGAGGTTGATGATGTTGAGGTCCAGAGATCATGACCTGGTAGAGGTTGATGATGTTGAGGTCCAGAGATCATGACCTGGTTGAGGTTGATGATGTTGAGGTCCAGAGATCATGACCTGCTAGAGGTTGATGATGTTGAGGTCCAGAGATCATGACCTGGTTGAGGTTGATGATGGTTGAGGTTGATGATGTTGAGTGAGACGTGGATTATTACATTCAATATGAGTTCAACACGAGCTGGTCGGCCATCATCAGGAACCAGGAGATTGCTGATTCCTAGAAAACCCTCCGGTACAAGTGCAGCTCAGGGCGCCATCTGCTGGTGTGTTACTGTTACTGCAGCGAGGCTGAACTGACAGCAGCTGAATATTGGTCTTCCACCAGTCAGACATGCTTTAGAGGTTCTATTTTATTCTGAGTCAGTTTTGTTCAAGTGATATTTTGTTATTTTGATTCCTGTTTTTTAAATAACCAAACCTCATATCTGTGTAGTTATATGATCTGTTTAAAGAAACATGACGGTTACATCCTCAACACTGTCTCTCTGTCTGTTGTCCAGGCCGCAGAGGTTACGCCCCTTCCTCCAAGCTGATCCGCTATCACCAGGCAACAGAGGACCCGCCCCCTTCGCCACACCTGACCCTGCCAGAGGGCGGGGCCGGAGTCAGAAGACACTCCTACAGCCCGGATAACCGGCCAATGACAACCACGAGCCTGCCCTGCTTCCAGGTGATTGGCAGATTGGTACAGAGGTCATACATACATACACTCAATAAACACTCAAACACTCAAACAAACATGGAAAGATTTAAAGTCCTGTCTCCTGACCTAAGATACTATTTTTTTTAAATTTTTGTACTTAAGATTGTACACCAGATCTGTGGTGGTATTATTGGTACTGGTACTCCAAGTAAGTACTAAGTACTAAGTAACACTAGACATTTCCCAGGAAGTAAAAGTAAATGGATTTTTATAAACAAACAGGAGAAAATAAACATGTTGTAATGTTGATGAAGTCCTCCAGCCGTACTAGCAGGTCCGATCTGTTATAATGCGCGGTTCTGGTGTGGTTCTGGTGTGGTTCTGGTGTGGTTCTGGTGTGGTTCTGATGCAGTTCTGGTGTGGTTCTGGTGCGGTTCTGGTGCGGTTCTGGTGTGGTTCTGATGCAGTTCTGGTGTGGTTCTGGTGCGGTTCTGGTGCGGTGCAGCTTGTTGCTTCGCTAACTATCAAACTATCAAACCATGTCAACGTTTGATTGTATTTTTTTTATGAAAGCTCATAAATTATAAGTGTGTGTCGAGTACTGGAAGTAACGTGGACTTCAGCTCGCCAATACGCCTTTGATTTATACCAGGGTGTGTGTGTGTGTGTCGTGTGCGTGTGTGTGGTGTGGTGTGGTGTGTGTGTGTGTGTGTGTGTGTGTGAGTGTGATGTTACATTTTCTAAATTAAACGTTACAGACTCTCTGATGACTGATCGATGTGACAGCTTTCCACATCAATCAGTCTCATGCTTGGTCGTGCGTGTGTGTGTGTGTGTGTGTGTGTGTGAAAAGAACCCTTGAGCGTCTGTCGGTGTGTATTTTTGTACAGTATGTGCATGCGTGTCTGTGTGTGTGTGTGTGATTTTAAATTACATTACAAACACGGGTGTGTGAATGCTCGTAAATATCTGGTGGTGTGTGTGTGTGTGTGTGTGTACGTACACGTGAGATTTAAAGACTGAGGCATGTGTATGAGAAAGAGGGATTGCATAGATGTGTGTGATGCACGTGTGTGTGTGTGTGTGTGATATACTCCCATCCTGCCTGTAAAAGTGAGTGATGGTTCCAGTGACCTTCTAGCTTTTCACCCCCTCATCACTCATGACCCTGACATCTCACACACACACACACACACACACATACACACACACACACCTCTGGCTAAATTTCATCACGACTATATCCTACCACCGAGAGGCGCTGTGTAGCTGCAGCTAACGTTCGCCTGGATCCAATAACGTGAATCGCTCGTTATCCAATCACCACGGCCGCTGCCTCTTCTCAGCTAAATGCTCGTGAGCTGCTAATTGGCGAAGCGCTAACGTCGAGGCTGAGAGGCTCGTTGAGGTGTCGAGGTTTACTGACACCGAGCAGCAGGCTAACCCAGCTAGCACCGCTGGGACTCTGGGCTCGTTAGCAAGCCTTCTCTGTGTGTGTGTGTGTGTGTGTGTGTGTGTGTGTGTGTGTGTGTGTGTGTGTGTGTGTGTGTGTGTGTGTGTGTGTGTGTGTGTGTGTGTGTGTGTGTGTGTGTGAGGTGTTTGTGTGTGTGCTCTTGTGGTGATGAGATGGGATTTGTCAAAACACAACTGCTGCACTTGACCTTTTCAGAGTATGTTACAATGGTTTGCAAAAGTGTGTGTGTGTGTGTGTGTGTGTGTGTGTGTGTGTGTGTGTGTGTGTGTGTAAATGCCAGCTCAGTGAATCACAGCACCTGAAACAACAATTCACCCAAAATATATAATACACAGAGTCAGGGGTGGAAGGAGCACCAAAGTGTCCTAATCAATAAGTTACTGTGATTACACTTTACTGAATATTACTGGTGTAAAAATACTTGTGAAAGTAAAAAGCAGCACATTTAAAATGTACTGAGAGTAAAAGTTACTGAGATTTCCCATGAAATGCTAAATGGACCACAGGAGTTCAACTCTTAATAAATATAAGATTCTAAACCTGATATAATTATTAAACGACAGTAAAAAATAAAGCTGAAAATGGCCGTTATTATTATTATAATCACTATTACATTGATGTTTCCTCTGCTACTAGCTATCCAACTAGCGAACGAGGCTAGGAAACTAGCTAGCCAACAACCGGGCTAACGCTAACCAATAATACTGTAGCTGGATGGAAGTTAACTAAGCTACTACCAGGTTATAAGACTGTGAAATTCATGTCATTATTCACCCTGTGCTAAAAAACAAATATTATTATTATTATTATTATTATTATTATTATTATTATTATTATTGTTACTACATCAATGTTAGGTATCCTACGAGCTAGCAAGACTAGCGAAGTAGCTAGCCAACAAGCGGCTAACGCTAACCAATAATACTGTAGCTGGAGGGATGATAACGAAGCTACTATCATGGACAAATGTATTACAGTTAATGTAGTATTACCTACTCATGCTTCTATCAGGTATAATGCAGTTTGTAATGGAGAACCTACAAAATCTGTCATTTCTATTTTCTCTGGATTTGATTTAAAATCTAGCAAAGTATAATACACAAACCATACTTAAGTAAATGTAAAATTACAGGCTTCAGAAAATACTCAAAAAAAAAAAGAAAGTACAAGTACACAAAAAAGGTACTCAGTTAAGGTAACAACAATACTTAATAAATACTTAAAGTAATTCTTTACCTTGTATACAGTGTGTATTCTAATAGATGTACAGGAGAAACTGGTATTGTGTACAAGTCACAATTCATTAATGTTTTGACCACGCCCCCTCTCCCCCCCCCCCCCCCCCCCCAGGTATTTGCAGGCTACAACTTCACGGCGAGGGGCAACCACGAGGTTTCTCTGCGGGCCGGCGACCCGGTTCGAGTCCTGGAGCCCCACGACAAGCGAGGGAACCCGGAGTGGAGCCTGGTGGAGGCCGGGGGGGGGCAGAGGGGCTACGTGCCCTCCAACTACCTGGCCATCGTTCCCACGACTCCCTACCCACCCCCTCGCTAGGAGGGGGGAGGGAGGGGGGGGGCAGAGGGGCTACGTGCCCTCCAACTACCTGGCCATCGTTCCCACGACTCCCTACCCACCCCCTCGCTAGGAGGGAGGGATGGAGGGGAGCGGTGTCATATCTTAACATGGTGACCGTCGGTTATTGTGGTTTTACACAAGTCGGCAAGTTTAGCTGTGATTTATTGGTTGCCATAGAAACTCGAGGATGTGTTAACCAGCTAGTTAGCTAGTTAGCGGCGCGTCTGGCTTCCTCCTGGTTTTTATCTTTGTTCACTATTTTGGAGAAAAGTTTTATTAGGTTGTATAAAACCCTTGAAAAACGTTATTCACTGGGGTTATTGGGGCATCACGTTGAAGAACGGCCTCATGGGTATTATTGTTGTCATAACCGACGGTCACCGTGACGATAGATGCTGTTGTTTCTCCCTGCTCCCTTCATCCCGAGGTTTTGGAGTGACTGTCTCCAAGGCTTCAGCGGCCATCCTCTCTACGTCTCCACGTCCTGACCGGTGCCAAAGTCAGACGTCTGAACCGGATGATAACCACGTAACAACCGTTGCCAACGCTGCTTAGTGCCAGGAATTATGGGAGAATAGTTTCAATCTGAGCTCTGTTGCAAAGGAAGGAAGGAAGTTGGATGTAAAGACACTGAACTCCTATCCTGTGATCCTCAGCAGGAGAGGAGAACACTTGAATTGAAAATGATAGACTGTGTGTGTGTGTGTGTGCGTGTGTGTGTGTGTGTGTGTGTGTGTGTGTGCGGAGGCTGACAGGTAAACACCAAACTCATCTCAAGTGTAACGTGATGAAAATGTGAAATGTTTAGAGAGCTGGAGAAGAGGAAGAGACAGAGGAGAGAGAAGAATAAATAAAATGGAGTGGAGAAAGAAGGAGGAGAAGAGGGAAGGAATCATGTTTGGTAAAGCGTACAGTTATCATATTACTCTCTCTCTCTCTCTCTCTCTCTCTCTCATTGAAATTCATCTGTTGGTCTAGGAATCCAACCTCTACACTGGATGCACAAATCCTCCAACTTGCTGTTGCACCTGAAGGCGTCACTCCTGTCACTTTAAGTGCCATTGATTTCTTGATCCCGTGAAGACTCCCTCAGTCTGTTAGGTTCATAGTTCTGGATAAAGAAATAGAAATCCCAGATCTGTCCACCAGACCTGATGGAAATCTGTTCATATATTTTTGAGATATCCTGCAGATAAACTAACAGGTGAAAACTTAATGGAGGTAGAAATCAGATTTTATAGTAACTCGTCCCAATAGTTCGGCTCCCAGTTGCTCACGATGAAAGAGTCAACATTTCAAGATTCATTGTTCCCACATCAGCCAAGGTTGGTTAGGAATTTGTCTCGGTGCGTTCAGGATCGACGCAGGATATCGGGATATCAGGCCACCAGTGATAGCAGTCAGACAGTTGATAGAAGAAACATGTCAAAATAATCATTTGGACATTTTTAGGTTTTTAGGCATTTTAGTTTCGTCAGGGAGGAAGATTTCCCCTTGCGTCTCCTCCAACATGGCGGCTTGTCCCTGGTAACCACGGTAACGTCATCCTGGAGCATTTTCTTTATGTAACTGAGTCATTTCCTCCTGGATTCCAGTTTCAGTAGTAGTGGGTGATGGAGTCGCTCTGTGTGGAAAGGAAGTTGAGTTGCCTTTGACTGTTTCACCACTAGAGGGAGTAAGAGACCTACAGTGGTGGTTTGTGACAGTCTGTGTATTTCACTATGTAACTGGAAAGTGTGTGTGTATGTGTGTGTGTGTGTGTGTGTGTGTGTGTCCTTACCTTCAGTATTGGCGCTCCCCTGCTCATCCTGTACATACCGTTGATCCTGTCGACATGTGCTGGTCTAACATGTTTAACCTGCTGATCTGTTTCTACCAGTAGAACATTTCTCTTGTAATTTATTGCTTTTTAACATTGTTGTTTTTTTTGTTTTTTTTAACTTATTCAACGCCGCCGTGACCCGCGGCGAATCACCAAGTCTTTTGAAGTGTTGCCAAAGATATGATGAACTCTCACAGAGCAGCAGCGGTACTGCAGCAGAGATGAACTGTGACTGTGCGGCTTCAATAAAGCTGAATAGAAACCTGCTCAACGTCTCGGTGTCGTTTCATACCGGATCAATCACCAGAAAACGTTCTGAACGCCGAGAACCTGGTCACACCCAGTTCAGGTCTTCAGGGGGTTTTGCTGCAGTTTTGCCTTTATTGATATTTCACAGTGAACAGAGATGAAAGATAATAACAATAAACTTTATTTATAAAGAACTTTTCATAAGATGGAGCTCAAACATTTTTATATAAATTCACTAAAAGCAATGAGAAGACGGGATAAAAATAAAAAACAATAATACCCAATTTTACAAACCAGTAAAAGTATGTTGAAGTTTTTCCTGGCAGAGATCATCCGGTGAAGCACAAAAACAAAACGATGCCTCGCCATGAAAGATTGT
>JAXDDW010000116.1:280000-295000 GCA_034670385.1 Hoplostethus mediterraneus | reverse complement strand
TCCTTACTGTCGTTTGTACCGCTGGTGATCCAGGAATTGATGCTGTTTTCTAGCTGCAGTCGTCATAAACTGAACTGGACAAGCTGCTAAATGCTACTATAATAATACTAATACTATACTATATATTACTACTATACATTATATACTACTATACTATACTACTATATATTTATTAACTCTCATTGCTAATATGCCTTCATGATGTTGTGTAACTAGGATAATCCTTCTACCTCTCTCATATTTCATGTCCTAGTCCTTCCCTCTGACAGGATCATGGTCTCTGGCTGCTGCGACCTCTGACCTTTGACCTCATTAGTTTTCCTTGTAAAGGTGTTCCAGGTATTGGAGCTTATTCTGCTGCGGCGCTCCTGGGAGCCTCCGGCCAGGAGAGACACAAAGATAAAGAGTAAAATGTTAGATTTCCTTCCAGCCGTATGATTGAATCTGTTTATCTGTGTGTGTGTGTGTGTGTGTGTGTGTGTGTGTGTGTGTGTGTGTGTGTGTGTGTGTGTGTGTGTGTGTGTGTGTGTGTGTGTGTGTGTGTGTGTGTGTGTGTGTGTGTGTGTGTGTGTGTGTGTGTGTGTGTGTGTGTGTGTGTGTGTGTGTACTTTTAGCAGGTGATCACAGCATGTGCACGTCATGCTGTGTTGCCAAAATAGTATGATGGTTTGTTACCTGAGTCGGTGACACGTGAGGCTGCTGATGGACAATAGATAATAACCAGAGAGGAGAGACCTCCCTTCATCTCTCTCTCTCTCTCTCTCTCTCTTTCTCTCTCTCCCTCCCTCCCCCCCCTCTCTCTTTCCTAGACAGAGCTAAATCCCTGTGACCTTGCTCTGCTGGATTCACCCTGACCTTCGCCTCGCTGGGCAGTAAAAAAACTGAAATAAAAAAGGATAAGTGGCTATCTGTCTTAGAGGAGGAGGAGGAGGAGAAGATGATATAAAAGATGAGAAAAAGGTAGAGGAGGAGGGGAAGGAGGGAATGGAAATAAGGAGGGGAAAGGGGAGGAGGAGAAAATGTATGAGCAAAAGGGGGAGGAAGAGGAAGAGGAGTGGGGAAGGGAAGGGAGGTACAAGGAGGAATTGGGGGACATGAGATGTGTGGAGGAGGAAGAGGAGAGGGAGGATGAGCAGGAGGAGGATGATAGGAAAGGAGGAGGAGGGGTGGAGCAAAAGGAGTGGAAGGGGGAGTAGTGGGGAGAAGAGGAGGGAGGGAGGGAGGGGGTTGAGGTGGAGGTCAATGGAGGATGAAGAGGAGGAGGATGAAAGCAAGTGGAGGGGAGAAGGAAGAGGAGGAGGCCACATTTATAGTTAAACCCATAAATACCCTGTCAGTATTAAGATGAGGATGGAGAGAGAGGTAGAGAGAGAGAGAGAGGTAGAGAGAGGGAGAGGTAGAGAGAGGTCAGTAATGAATGGGTTGGAGGGCAGTAGAGGGCGAGAAGAAAGGGAAGAAAGGATCAGCGAAGGATTTCAGTACATCAGTATTCAATATGAGAGAGAGAGAGACAGACACAGAGAGAGAGAGAGAGACAGACAAAGAGAGAGAGAGAGAGACAGACAGAGAGAGAGACAGACAGACAGAGAGAGACAGACAGAGACAGACAGACAGACAGACACCAGTATTAAAGCTTAACTGTGGTGATTTTGTCAATAAGACGTTCTTGTGCTGGCCTTGACTCTCCTCCTCCACCTCCACCTCCACCTCTTCCTCCTCCTCCTCCTCCTCCTCCTCCTCTTCCTCCTCCTCCTGGTATATGATGTGCTCTACCAATAAAAGGGAGGTCAAACCATTTCACTGTCATCCAACCCGCCGGGGGTAGATAGAGACCAGAGGTCTGATGTGATTTTGAAGGCTGTAAAGCTTTTCCACTGTTCCCTCACCAAATTGGCAACAAGACACCAACAAATTAGTCAAACATCAACTAACATCTCCTTTGTGAATTTCCATCCTTAACTGACTTTTTATAGTGATTGTTGCTAGCAAGATGCTAACCGTTTGGGAAATGGGACTACAACAGTGGTTAGCTAGCTTGCCTGGCGGTTAACTGTACAGCGGTCAGCAGATGAAGCTCTCAGCATCACAAACAGACCAGAGGAAGAGCAAGCATCACATCGGGGCTTGTAGTCCACTCTCCTTGATGATTAGCAGCTTGTTGGCGAAAGTCACTTTTAAAAGTAAAAGAAGATTGATGCTAGTGGATGTATTTTAACCCCCTAACAAAACGTACTTCATCATGTCGGTTTCTGTTTAACACAGCTCTTTATTTTTGGCATTTTTCGAAAAGCCCATTCATATTTTCCATTGGGATTTTGGACTACAACTCAAATGGCGGAGATGCTACTATGGAAACTCAAAATGACACTTACAGGACTCCTATAAAACCAGTGATGTTCATCAGAGAAAAATGGGAAACTCATCAGTCAAAACTTCAAAAACAAAGATGGTTCCTCAAAAACAGACATGTAAACAAAGGTGCTAAAATGAGTCATAATTTCAACAGTAACCTTATAACATGCTTTGTTTTCATGTCAGAAATAATTTTGTAAGAGATAGTGGATTGGATTTAGCTTTAGATTTTCAGTGTCTGTTAAATCACAAATAAATGAAAAAGGAGAGAAGGAAGAAACCTGAGTGGCCTCCAAAGACCTCTCACCCAAAACCAAATGACATCAAGAGGAGAATAAACAAACAACGAAATGAATAAATAACAAATAAATAGCAAGTGAGGGAAATAAAATAAATTAAAATAGTTCTGCTGCAGAAAAGGGAAATGATGAATATTTCTGTTTTTATTCCAGTAAATGGCCAATAAGACATTAGGCAAGTACGTTGTTTGACACTGATGTTTTATCCACATATCTTAAATCCTAAATGATTTCAGCCCAAGCTGACCTTCCCATGACCTGCTGGTGTTTGGGCTCTGGAGGCCAATCGCTCTCCAAAACGGTCACAAATACTAATATTGTATCTCCATCTTTGTTCTTCAAAGGTCGGGATAGTGGTTTTATATTCGACTGCAACGACTCAAAGACGCCTCAGTTTGGTTCCTAAAATGTTTTTTTAATGCTGTTGGGACATTTCATCCATTATTAAAGGGTCTCTACAGCAGCATGAAGGGTCTGCTAACGTCTAAGTGTTATTTACCCACTAGGAGTCCAGGTGAATTCTTCAAACCATCAGAAAATACAGAACATGTTCTCACAACAACAGTTATACAGTACATGTCCTACAGAACGTTAGGGAAGTTATGGTTAAGGTTTTGGTCACGGTTCACTCACTGTGGAAAACTGTTAAAAAAAGTCAGTGGAGGTCAGTGGAGGTCAGCCGACCTTCCCTGGATGGATCAAGGTTGGAAACATACCTGATGGTTCCCTCATGGCGTTGCTGTTCTCTGGCTGAGCACCTCACATGGCTGGAACTCAATAATCTGCTCTATGTGTGATTGGTGTAAGGCAGCATAATACATAGTCTGGGAGATTGATACTGAAAAACCATACTGTAGTACTGAATATGTGTGTGTGTGTGTGTGTGTGTGTGTGTGTGTGTGTGTGTGTGTGATAGAGAGAGTGAATGTGTGTGTTTTATTTCTGATATTGCCCAGGGTTCATGGTGTACATTACAAATTCAGTAGCTGTGGTGGAACTGATTTACACACACACCCGCTCACACACCAAAAAGTATTTCACACGCATACACACACAAAGAATCACACACTAGCATGCACAAAGCCACATGCGTACACACACGTACAAAATGACATGTGCATGTACAAAGGTGCGCACGCGCACACACACACACACACACACACGCACACGCACACGCACACGCACACGCACACGCACACGCACACGCACACACACACCCGCAGTCAGCAGAGCAGGCAGATGCATGGTGACAGGGCTGCAGAACGCTGTGTTAATACATTAGCGATCCACATGTCAAGCTGCATCCTGTAATCATGAACGTTTCCCCTCTGACACAGTAACCACCAGGCCTCTCTCTCTCTTTGTCTAGGTCTCTCTCCCTCTCTCTCTCTTCCACTGTGTGGTGTATGATTTACGTCTGTTGTCACTGGCATTCACAACATATTTGCTGCTGCAGGTTAGTTCTGCAATAGTACAACACGACACGACACACTTCTGCCATTACAGTCAGCGGTCCGATCGTCCAGTCAACCAGTCAACCAGCCAATGACCCGGTAAACCTGACAGGCTGACAGCTTGTCAATCATCCACCCACGTTACCAGTCAGCATGCTAACCAACCAGCCAACAAGCCAGCTACCCTATCCTCCAGTCAGCTTAGTAAGTACAGCTGATAAACTCATCCAGGCTCTTGTCATCTCAGGCCTGGACTACCCCAACTCCCTCCTTGCTGGTGCCCCAGCGTCTGCCATCAGACCTCTGGAGCTTGCTCAGAAAGCTGCAGCTCGTCTGGTGTTCAACCTCCCCAAGTTCTCCCATACAACTACCCTCCTCCGTTCTCTACACTGGCTCCCTGTAGCAGCTCATCCAGTTCAACACCCTGGTGCTAGTCTATAGGGCAGTGGAAGGAACAGCTCCTTCTTACCTCCAGGCTATGGTCAAGCCTTACACCCCCACCCACTTCACTCTGCTGCCTCGAGGTGACTGGCTGCCCCGTCGCTCAGAGGCCCCTGGGGGCCGATCTTCACGGTCACGGCTCTTCTCTGTCCTGGTCCCACAGTGGTGGAATGAATTCCCCCTCTTCAAGAGACACTACCCTGACCCTTCCTCTAGAAACACTACCCTGACCCTTCCTCTTCTAGAAACACTATCCTGACCCTTCCTCTTCTAGAGACACTACCCTGACCCTTCCTCTTCTAGAAACACTACCCTGACCCTTCCTCTTCTAGCAACACTACCCTGACCCTTCCTCTTCTAGAAACACTACCCTGACCCTTCCTCTTCTAGCAACACTACCCTGACCCTTCCTCTTCTAGCAACACTACCCTGACCCTTCCTCTTCCAGAAACACTACCATGACCCTTCCTCTTCAAGAAACACTACCCTGACCCTTCCTCTTCAAGAAACACTCTCTTCCTCTTCTAGAGACACTACCCTGACCCTTCCTCTTCTAGAAACACTACCCTGACCCTTCCTCTTAGCACTTGCTTGTATGCTTCACGTATTTGTCTTAGCTCTTGTTTATTTGCTTCACTTGTCTCATTCTCAACTTATTGATCTTTTCCCTCAGCACTGGTTCTGCTCTTAGTTGCTTGTTTAGGAAGGAAATGCACTTATGATTTCTGGTGACTAGTAGTTCTCTACCTACCTGAATGAATGAATGAATAAATGAATGCACTTATTGTAACTTTGGATAAAAGCGTCTGCTAAATGACTGATAGCCTACCAGCCAGGCTGCAAGCTAACTAGTATGCTATTCAGTGAGACAGGCCAATCAGTAGGCTTACCAGTCAGCCAATCAGGCAGCCAATCAATTAGCCGGCTAGCCAACCACATAGCCAGCCACTGTGCCAGTCAGATAGACAGACAAACACCCACCCTACCCAGCCTGCCAGGCAGCTAGCCGGTTAGCCAGGCAGCCAGCTAGCCAGCATAGGCAGGCAGTCAGCTAGCCAGCTAGCCGGTTAGCCAGCCAGCCAGCCAGCCAGGCAAAAAGCCAGTCAGTGGAGGTCCATGAACAGTCCAAGGTCATGTCCATAATAAGACTGACACACTGAGAATGCTGCTGCTGGGATAAAAATGTCATGTGTCAAGAGCACAGCACTCACAGTGTGTATGTGTGTGTGTGTTTGTACATGCATGTCTGTGTTGGTATGTGTGTGTGTGCATGCCTGTGTGTGTGTGTGTGTGTGTGTGTGTGTGTGTGTGTGTGTGTGTGTGTGTGTGTGTGTGTGTGTATAGTAGGTGAGGTGTCCAGGGAGGCGAGGGTGAAAAGGGGAACAGTTCGGTCACTGGTTGTATTCACACCAAGCTGGGTGGACATTTCAGGATGCCAGTCGCTCCTTCACTGCGGTGGTTATTTTGGCTAGCAGCCCCTCCTGCTCTCACGTCTGGGTCTCTGGTGATCTTGGCTAACACCGGCACGTCGTTGCCCAAGTGGCTAAATCTGCCCTGTGTACTGTGACCGGGTGTCTTTGAATCCCTGTAAATGCTGTCAGCTGTCTGCCCTCCCTTTTCTCTCTACCACTGAACAGCAGTTAGCCTGGAGGTTGGGGAAGTTGGCTTCAGACGTGAAGGTCACCGGGTCGACTCCCTGGGTCGGGGAAGTGAATGAGTAACGCTCCCTCAGTAACGACCGTCAAGGTGCCCTTGAACGAAGCACGCAAACCCCACCTGCCCGGCAAGGCTGTTCAGTGACCAACAGTGAAGGACTCTGGTTGTACGCTACACTCTGAGAAAACTCGGTGCTAGGTAGAACTGTAAAGGGTTCTTCAGCTTGCACCTGTGGAAGAACCTGGTAGAATCCTCTATTAAAGGGTTCTAGGTAGAACCCCACCCCTCTACAAAGAACCCTTTTGGAACCTTTTTTCGTAGAATGTAGGTAATGACAAAACTTTATTTCCTTTCCTTTATTTCCTTTCAAACACACCAGTCAAACGTTCGGACACTTAGAACGGGTTTTCTTCATTTTTACTATTTTCCCTTTTTTGGAATAACAGTAAAAGTAAAATTTTAGTTTTGAAAAGAAATTCATACATCGGCATCAACTTCACTATTTATATTTGTATAAGAAACTAATTTCAAGCATTTGAGCATCAAGCCGTTAGATCAAAATGTCTTTAAGACCATGAGAAACAGTCAGGTGTGTTCAAACCTTTGACTGCTACTGTATAGATGAGTATAGATGTATAGATGAGTATAGATGAGTATAGATGAGTATAGATGTATAGATGAGTATAGATGTATAGATGAGTATAGATGAGTATAGATGAGTATAGATGTATAGATGAGTATAGATGTATAGATGTATAGATGAGTATAGATGTATAGATGAGTATAGATGTATAGATGAGTATAGATGTATAGATGAGTATAGATGAGTATAGATGTATAGATGAGTATAGATGAGTATAGATGAGTATAGATGTATATATGTATAGATGAGTATAGATGTATAGATGAGTATAGATGAGTATAGATGTATATATGTATAGATGAGTATAGATGTATAGATGTATAGATGAGTATAGATGAGTATAGATGTATAGATGAGTATAGATGAGTATAGATGTATAGATGAGTATAGATGAGTATAGATGTATAGTTGTATAGATGAGTATAGATGTATAGATGAGTATAGATGAGTATAGATGAGTATAGATGAAGCTTTCCAAGCAGCACCAGGTCAGGTAAACATCTAAAGAAGAGGAACGATATCAGAGAAACCAAAATAAATAAGAGCTGCTGGTTTACTTTGCAGCAGCGTGCATGCTCAATACAACTACAGTACTGAACATCTCCTCCAGGCCCAGTGAGTGAATCTAGCGTCTCAGTGAGTCGGGATGAGACTCTCTTCTCTACTCTGTGAAGTAGGCCGATAAGACGGGTGTATTTTTACATACAGATCTTGCCTAGTGCAGTGTAAACCAAACTCTGTTCTAATTCCACCCTCTTCAAGCACGTTATCGGGCTGGTACCAATGAAGGCAGACAGCATGTCAGCATATATCGCATGCTTGCAGCCAGATTCACCCCCATGCAGCCACGCATTCCCACGCAAAGTCCTACTCAGCAAAAAATCTGTCATAAATGGCAGGTAACTCCTCTCCACCCATTTATTTCATTAGTTTTTCAGGTAGCAACAATAATTCATCTTTAATCTCTTGATGAGATGTTTATCCTGTATAAGCTCCTCTCGTCGACTGAAACGCGTTGGCCTCCGGTGTATAACTTGTTTATTGGCTGCGGTGGTGATGGAGCTGTAAACGCCTGTTAGCGAGCGGCTGTAATCCCCGGGCTAGATCAGGAAGCGTTTAAACCTAAGCCTGCTTCTCATACTGGGCTTTCTAGAACAAGGCTCCGCCGCATGCTTCCGCTGGCTGCCTGCCAGACTGGTCTCACACACACACACACACACACACACACACACACACACACACAAAAATGAAAGCACATGCACACATAAACACATGCAGGCATGCAACCACACACAGACGGAAATACAGTATATGGATGTCAACTCGTATACGGGCGGATGCGTGGTTTCACATACGTGCGCAAAAGCATGTAAGTACGTGAATGAACAGCTGCTCACATTTGCGTAAAATTTTATGTTTTATGAGTTTTGCTCCAAAACTAGATGTGCACTGCTTGTAAATTCAACGCCTTGTCTTTAAAAATGATTGAATGAATGACAAATACGATGGTACTTTTTAAAGGTTTACAAGTCGCTTGACAAAATATGATTTCAACAGACTGGATCCTCGAACGTTTAGCTTTGAACTTTCCCCCAATACTCAATACTGTACAATACTGTAGGTAGCATTTTGGAAATTACATCGTCATGCACATATACACATATTGACCCACTGTACACACACACAAACGCACAAATTATTTCTTCTTCTTGTGATTTTTGTCATTTCGCTCCATGAGCCACTTTCTGACAAGCCTGTTTTTATGAAGAGCACATGTAATAAATCCACTAGACTCGACATAACGACACACATGCACAGTGGAGTCTGTTATAATAAGGCTTACATGTCAACAGTGCCGGTAGCAGACCTGCAGCTGTAGCTAAACAGAGATGTTGACAGTGTAAGCAGCCGACACAAAAGATCTCCACCAAACCCCAAACAGCACCGATAGGGGAGATGGTGATCCAGCCAGACCATGGGAACCAGACTCGCGGTATTGAGTCAACAATTTACATTAGGGATGTTTCCCCCCTAAACTAAATCCAAGACAAAACACAAAATATCACATGATGGCAGATTACTGTCAGGATGTGTCTTATTTTGAAAGCTGATCTGAATTTGAGCGTATTGTGAGCGTTAGCTTAGTTAGAACTTGTTCTTGTGTGTAATGTTTTATTCTGTCATGTAGTTAAGTTGTATCCTGCAGTATGTGCATTATGGGACTTCATGTGAATTGTTGCACTGCTTTTATATCATTTCTTATTTCCAGGTAATGCCCTTAACATCCGGCCAGGGACTGCAGATGAAAACTCACATTTATATTGGACTAATGTTGATTATTCATTGGCCCTTTTTATAAAAATGAAATAAATAAATACAATTTGTTGCCAGGATCAATTCATTCAGGTTTTATTTCCTCTCACCTCACTTCTCCGTCATACATGATCAACGGTGATCAATGAACTGAAGCTTATTCTGCTGTTAACTGTAAGTCGCTCTGAAGAAGAGCATCAGCTAAATGTACTTTGGAAACCAGCCAACCTGCTGAAAGCATCACAACACCGAGAGACATGTTCCTCACTGGTTTTCAATGGAACAAAGATCACGTTACTGGCAAGATGCCTTCAAGGTGCATTTTCCAAATACCGAGTTTGGATCCAAAGTTGAAATGTGTGTTGGTCCACATTTTTGCACTCATTCGCAAACATTTTTTGTTTTTTTAACATTGCATATTCATTCATCTATCTTTCAACCAACCATCTCATCTCAATCAATCAATCTCATCTTAAATGTTTGAGTCTGAGTGCTTGTTCTACAGCATACCAGTCTTCTGTAATCTGTAGTACTACTTCTTCCATGTTCCCTACCTGTTACTTATGTGTCTGTCAAACAACAGGTGAGCTAATAGCACCAGCTGAGCCGACTGATGGGAACACACCACTGTTCACGGTGTGATGATGGCTTGTTGTGGATGGTATTTGTGTGGCAAAGCATTAGCATGTTTTGTAAGTACAAGGTGGCACTTTCCATTGGCCTGATGAATCACTCAATCTATGAGAACCAACATTGCACTCTGGAAAAAAATCAGTTTCTTCAGTAGTTTTTAATCCACAAACTCAAAATAAATTAAACGTAAATTAGACGTTCTCCAGGTCCAACGGACAGCACACCTGCACACAGACCTGACACCCCCCTCTAAGACAGACGGGTCTACATGGAGCCTGATAGGGGCGTTAGCTAGCCAGCTAGCCTGCAGGCTAACAGTTTGTTCAGGTTAACTGAGACTAGGACTAAAGACATTTGGAGACAAATCTACCTGAACACACTGATCACTTTTACTGAGAACGTTACTGGATATATAATAGTAAATCACATTTAGCCGTTTATTATGGTTGCAACGTGGCCTTGACCAGTCAGATGGTTGAAGCTGCCCGTTATGTTAACAGGTTAGTGCACTAGCTTAACGCCACTAGCACAATGCCACTGAGAAGTGTTCCCAATCTACTGTGGTTGTTTTCCGACAGGGAAACAGTCTCTTAGGAAACAACATACCGCGGATATCTTGGACCCGGTGCTTCCAATCCCGAGTTTTTCCAAATACCTTTAGTAGATACCGGACAAGACAAACATTTCCTTGCTTGGAAGCACTTAGACAGAGGCCGACAATGCTGTAGACACACTCTCTCTATGTGTGTGTGTTTACATTTGAACGACACAGACAGATGAACTGGCTCAGGACCAGTTCCATTTCTTGTGCCTGTAAAGCGTTTGTATGGGACCAGTTCCATTCCAGTCTTAATTCTGTCTGTCTGTCTGTCTGTTTGTTACTGGGTTTACATTAGTCCTGTTTTTCCATACTGCCCTTGTCTGTTTTGCATTGCAGTAAATGGGGACCGATACCACTGTGGAAAAGATTCTGGCCCTGGCCTTTTTAGAGGAGACCACGTGACCTGGACTGACCAATCACAACGTAGCAGTAATTGAAAATGAACAGAAAAAACTGACTTCAGATCTTCCCGACGACCGACGCCACCAGTTCTCGTTTCTGAGACGTTTATTCCTGTCGTCTTTCAAATAACAGAACAGGGAAGGTTTGAATGGCTGACATCAACTTCTCGTCCATTTTGCGCTCGTCAGGTGAAACGACTGTTCATGAAACCAAATCCCATCAGTAGGAACACAAAGAAGGGCGGAAATCTGATTGGCTGTGGCGACCAAGCTGCTGAGCGTCCAGACACTGGTGGAGGTTCCCTGGTCGCTCATCACAGTCGGACCTCTACAGACGTTTGGTGACTTGTTGATCATGAACAGAGTTTGACTGTTGAGCTGCTGGCTGATAGTGGCAGCTGCTGCAGCTAGTCAAAGTTAAACAAAGTTAAAGTGACCTTTTGATTATCAGCACAAAATGTGGTTGAGGCAGCAGATTCTACCTCACCTCTACACCTGTCTGTCTGTCTGTCTGTCTGTCTGATCTAGGTTAGTGTTACTGTCTTGCCTCTTGTTGTGCCTGCTGCCACCACTAGGGGGCGTGTGTGTGTGTGTGCTTCCCCTCCCCTACAGGCAGATAAACACCAGTAAACAACAACCTGTCTGTCTGTCTGTCTGTCTCTCTGTGATGTGAGACACCGAGATGTTGTTTGATATTTCAATCTCCTGTAGAGCCTCTCTAACAGCACTCTGTGATGGGCTATTACTTCACACACACACACACACACACACACACACACACACACACGGAAGATTGCCCTACTAAAGTGATGGGTGGAAATCTGTACTTAACATTTCTTGTTTTAAAGGTGAAAAGATCTTAATGTGTTGAGGAGGCCGTCGGTCACTGTTCCCTGTGTGTGTGTGTGTGTGTGTGTGTGTGTGTGGTAATAACCCATAATAATGTGTATTACAGATAATCCATATATCCATATATATGGAGTCAATATTGACCTTTCATTAAAAACCATACATCGGCCAGTCAGCGTCTAACAAGATTCAGTTTGATTGATATTTATTGTAGAACTAATCAATACTCTGATTCCATGGATGTTTTATTAGTATTGGTTTTATTGTCCCGGTCCTCAGTGGAGAGGTTGAGGTTGAGGGTCCTACGGTGGCTCCGAGTACTTTTGGCATGAAAATGGTCAAATTTAAAGATATTGAATATCAGCTTCAGTCATATTGTAGTATCATCCTACAAAAAACCTTATTGATCAAACACTAGTATTTATATGTGTATTTGATTGGTTGAGAGAGACAACAGGTTTTTTGTCCTCACATTTCCCAATATCTAATTTAAGTTTAGGGTTAGAAAAGGATACAGGTTAGGCCTGGAGGGGTTAGGGTTAGGGTTAGGGTTAGGGAATGAATGTGTGTGTGTGTGTGTGTGTGTGTGTGTGTGTGTGTGTGTGTGTATGTGATCACCTCAGTCTGGCCTGCTGCTGCCACGCTGCGTTCAGAGATGAGGTGATTCAGAGTTCAGAGGAGTGAAAAATGATTATTGTGCCGTATTTCATCCAAATAGCGAGAAAAAACAAAATGAACCCATTTTTATTTTTTACCCCTTACAGCCGTGAGGAGCTCCAGTATTTCAGTGATGAGGCGATGCAGGGATCACAGACAGGAAGTGATTACTGTTGCCTCTTGGATGGTTTTTCCACGGGAAGGGCCTGGAGTAGGACTGCAGCAACAGATAATGTAATAACTGCCGGGTAATGCAACAAAATGTAATAAAATGTTCCTCTTAAGGGATCAAAAATGTTATAAAATCTGTTCATGTAGTAAATTGCCAGATAATGTAATACTTTTGCTGCCTTGGTATAATGACTAAACCATGATGATGTCACACCACGGGTACTGTTAGTGCTTCTCCACATTAACACTACATTTCCCATAATCCCTGTTGCTTCCAATTTGCTTCACAATGTAACATTGTTACACACAATTATCACATTATAGAGGTACTACTTTGTTTAGTTATGATTTCTATCTCACCTTTTTACAGTTTCAAACAATTTAAGACAAAAGACATTTTATCACATTTTGTATATGTGTGTATTTGACAAACAAATAAAGTTCTTGAATCGTTGAATCGTTATCACATTATCCCACAGTTTCCATTTCAGGAGGTTGCCAGTTTGAATCCCTGCCTTTCCTAGCCAGGCCTAGTCATCCAGTGGTTAGTGAGCGGAGGGTTACTGGTTCATGATTGCTAGTGGTTGATATGGTGTCACTAGGTGGGCGCTAGGTGATTACTAGTGGTTGTAGAAGACACACAAACACAAAAATCAACCACACACTCTCTCTCTCATACACACACACACACACACACACACACACACACACACACACACACACACACGATATTGGTTGTAAACAAACAGATGAATGGGTGGATGTAGGGCGAGGGGTGTGGTTTCTATACTACTACGAAGGGGAAAAACACACATACGTGCACACACATTCTCACACACACACACTCCCAGTGAGACTGTCGATGACTGTCTGTAAATAAACAATAAACAGACTCTAGGCTGAAGGCTGTATGTCGCTGCCCCACTTCCTAATACAGATCAATAGTGAATCAGATCCCCGTTGACTGGTGACCTCTGGGTCAACGGCTGGATCACCACCATGTATCAATACGTGTGTGTGTGTGTGTGTGTGTGTGTGGATGGTAGATGTGTATCTTTGTGTATGTTTGAGTGTGAAGGGTGGTGTGTGTTAGAAAACACCCTAGCAACCGCCTATTACACCTTAGCGACTACACTGAAAAACTGTAGCAATCACCTAGTACACCCTAGCAACCACCTAGTAACCACCTAGTACACACTAGCAACCACCTAGTACACACTAGCAACCACCCAGTACACCATAGCAACCACATATGAACACCCTAGCAACCGCCCAGTACACCCCAGTAACCACATAGTAGCAGCCCTAGTAACCACCTAGTACACCATAGCAACCACCTAGTACACCCTAGCAACCACGTAGTACAGCTTACCAACCACAGTGAAACAAGCAAACTGCAATGAAACTAAACTCACAGAGAAATGGGGGGGAGAGAGAGGGAGAGAGAGAGAGAGAGAGGGAGAGAGAGGGAGAGAGAGAGAGAGAGAGGGAGAGAGAGAGAGAGAGAGAGAGAGAGAGAGAGAAAATTGTGGTTTACTCATTAACTCCCTTGCCTTCCCAGTTTCAGATAACGCAATTCCAAGTAAAACAGCGTTGCAATGTACACTCAGCATAGAGGCACGCACACACACACACACACAAACACACACACAAACAAACACACACACACACACACACAAACACACACAGATAATGCCCAGTGTCTGTGGTAACTGAACTGTGTGGGTTTGACTCCAACATATTGAAGCTATAATGCTGTCATATATTTATCTCTCTCTCTTGCTCGTTCGCCCACACACACACATATATAGACACACCTCTCTCTCCTTTCCTACTCTTCTCTATCTACCCATCCTATTTGCCTCATTCTCCTCCTCCCTTTCTCTTTCTGTCTCTCCCTTACAGACACACACACACACACACACACACACACACACACACACACACACACACTCTCTCTCTCTCTCTCTCTCCATCGACCTCTGTGACACCTCTCTCTCTCTTGCCCTTCATGCCTTTGCCGGCTTGTGTCGTTCGCCCGTTCTGCTGCTGATATGCTGACTGCAGCACTTACGGTTTCCTCAAAGGCAAACCCGCTAACAGCAACATGGTGGCACGGCGCGGCGGCCGCCTGATAGCCGCCTGATAACCGGCTACACCATGCATGCCTTGTACTCCATGGAAGCCCCGCCCCCGACTTTGTCAAAGATTAATATGGTTGAGATAAGAAGCTCTGATCGCTAAGTTGCCTTTAAACGAGGATCAAAGTCACATGGAAAGAGCCAAAGGAGACTCGACTATTAGCCACCTGACCTGTCAGGAGTCGACATGACAACCGCTGTGACCATTTGCTTTTTTCCTAGGGCGGCCATATTTAATTGACACAAGCCCAAGCTGCAGACAGTGAAGCAACCTCAACCGCTCTGTGGACAATCTGTGATGTTCAGTACATTCCAGGAGTTATTTTGTGATGAAGTGTTGTAATTTACTTTCCCTCAACCTGCCTCGTCTACTTGTACCTCAGTTAGTG